>PVHP010000185.1:105163-185241 GCA_004024765.1 Zapus hudsonius
AGAGAGAGAGAGAGAGAGAGAGAGAGAGAGAGAGAGAGAGAGAGAGAGAGAGCGCACCAGGGCCACTACCTTGTGGGTCTGGCATATGTGGCTCCTGGAGAATTGAACCCGGGGCCTTAGGCACTGGAGACAAGTGCCTGAACCGCTGAGCCATCTCTCCAGCCCCAAAGTATGTTTTATACATATATGAAGTTGTAAAAAATGCTTTCAAACAACAGTTTATTATTTCTCACAATTTTTAAAGTTTCTGGGTGAAACTTTCGCTCATCTCCCTTGGTCTTTCATGTGGCTATACTTAGCTGATGTTTAATGAGGATTGTTTGGCAAATCCTAGAGCTTGTGGACTTCTTCCACAGGTCTGGTTCCTTATCAGGGCTGGTTGTTAAGTCCTTATCTGCCTTTTCATTTATACTTTTCTTTTTTAAAAAAAATTGTGTGTGTGTGTGTGTGTGTGTGTGTGTGTGTGCGTGCACATGCACGCGTGCATGGGCGCATGTACCACAGCATGTGTGTGGAGCTTAGAGGACAACTTTGAGGTGTCTGTGCCCCACCTTTGTTGAGACAGGGCCTCTTCCTACTGCAAAGGAAAGCCAGACTAGCTAGTTTTCAATATTCAGATTTCCCTGGCTCTGCCTCCCATTACTGTAGGCACATTGGGATCACAGACAGATGCACCACTTTGCATCCAGCTTTATGTGGGTGCTGGCAAATTGAACACAGGCAAGTAGGCTTTGCAAGCAAGTGCCTTTAACTGCTGGACCATTTCCCTAGCCCTCATTTTTACTTTCATTCTGGGTAGTCTTCCTCCCCTGACTTGAATCACCTATTGGCTTTATAATTTTCTTCATGAAAAGGAACTTTTCACATATGTCTTGAATTATTGCAGAGGTTTAAGTAGACTCTCAGAGCATTTGTATCATAAAAGAAAACATTTTTTAGGGGGGAGTCTCACTCTAGCCCAGGCTGACCTAGAATTCACTGCAAGGGGATGGAGACAGGAGAATCCTTGGGGCTCTGGCTAGTCAGTCTAGCCCACTTGGTAAATTCTAGTCCAATGAGAGACATTGTCTCAAACAGGTGGGTGGCATCCCAGGAATGACATTGGAGATTGTCCTTTGGCCTACATATTATGTACAGGCACACATATGCACAGTACTTGTATGCTTATTCATATGCCCATCCTGCCAAAATATAAATATACTATGTAATTAGTGCCCACATCAAGCTCTAGAATATGAGATATAAAATAGAGAACATTGCCTTGTGCCCTTTCCTAGTCATTATCTTTTCCCCAGATATTCTCACTAATATCACTATCGATGAGTTTATCTGATACTGATAGAATCATATGTAATGTCTATGTCTTTTAAGTCAACATAATGTCCAAAAAAACCATGTACTTTGTTTACCCATTCTATTGTTGATAGGTATTTATTTGAGTTGTTGACAATTTTTGGCTACTAGCAGTCAAAGGTGTGTTGAACATTTATGTATATATCTTTTGATGGGTATACCTAAGAGCTTTCTGTTATATTTACTTTCCTCCAAAAAAAAAAAAAGGTTTTATAGATATCACTACCCAGTTGCTCAGTGGTTATTCTAATAATTTACAGCACTATTGTTGCAATAAAGTTTTTTCTTTTCTTTCCTTCTGAGTAGGTTCTCGATCTAGCCCTGGCTGACTATAGTCTCAGGGTGGTCTCAGACTCATGCCAATCTTCCTACTTCTGCCTCCCAAATGCTAGGATTGTGCACCACCACACCCAGCTTGCAATAAAGTTTATTCTCTTTCTTCACTAATAGTCTTGTCAGTCATTTGGCCATACCTATATATCTTGTTAAGTTGTGATTATGCACACTGTTTCATATAATTATCTTTTGTGAAAGATCTCCTTTTCCCCTAATGACTACATACATTTTGTTTGGGATACGACTTTATTTTTGGATATTTATTACAATTATCTCTTCTTAGTTTGCTGGATATCAGAAAGTAATTTGGCATTACCTCAGATAGTTAAGCCTAGAACCATTATAGAACTTCGAAAAACTTAAGAGAAGTGAAAACATGTGTTCACACAAAAATTTGTGTATTTTAGTGCTGAGGCAGAGAAAGCACACATAAGTCAGAAACATGTAATAGTTGATGTTGAAAATACTCAAAAAAAATAAAAGGAACACTTCATGAAAATCTGAATAGTCATAAAGACTCCAAACCTGGGGGATAGGGAGTTAGCTAAATGGGTAGTGTTTGCTATGCAAGTATGGAGACCTAAGTTTGGTCTTCAGAATCCATGTAAAAATGCTAGGCATGGCAGTGCATGCCTGTAATCCAAGCACTGAGGAGACAGATGGATTCGTGGAGCTCACTGGCCAGCCAGTTTATCCTAATCGGTGAGCTCTAGGCTTGTGAGAGACCCTGTCTCGAAAAGAGGTAGATGATATTCCTGAGAATAACACCTGAGGCTATCATCTGACTGCCATACACATGTGCATACACAACATGTGCATGAGCACTGCTCACACACACAGACATGCATATATGTACACACGCGCACGCACACGGGGGGGGGGGGCACCCCCTCCAGCAAGGCTCTACCTCCCAAAGACTGTACAACTTTCCCAAATTGCCACCAGCTGGGGACTAAGTATTCAAAACATATGAGGCTCTGGGGGGCATGTCACATTCAAACCACCACAGATAAACATTACAATAGTAGCTTAAAAGTAAGCCAGAAGTAAGGGGCAAAATTATAGGCAATAAGATATGGACAGTTTTGAAGCATCTCCCACAAGATGGTTATTAATGGCACTTGGAAAAGGTTACTGCTTTCCAGTGAAGAAATCTTAAGAGATACCACCTGAGAAAAATCAGGTCAAAGTTAACATCACCAGTAATGAGACAAATCACAGTCACATCCTTCCTGATACACCTTTAAAAAAAATTTAGGGCTTTATCCTGACATTTCTGTGCCTAAAAACACGTAACTTGAATTTAATCACGAAGAAACATCAGACAAACCTAATAACTAAACTACACAGTAAATGGTAATACTCATCCAAAGTCTTAAGAATAGAGAGAGACTGTGAAATTGTTCTAGATTAACGGAAACTAACCAGACAAAACAATTTGCATATTCCTCAATTGGATATTGAATTAGATAAAGTACATTAGTGGGACAAAGGAAGTAATCAGTATTTATTTTGTGATTTTGATCATTATGTTATTACAAAAGATGTTAACACTTGAGTTCGGAGGATGGCCCAGTTGGTACAGAGTTTGCAGTACAAGTAGGAGGACTTAGTTTAGATCACCAACATCCACATAAAAGGTGTGGCGGGTGGCACATGCATGTAATCTCAGCACTGGGGAAGACAGGAGGATCCCTGTGGCTTGCTGACTCGATAGCCTAGCTGAATCAGGTGAGCTCCAGGTTCAGTGAAACCCTGTCTCAAAAAATAAGGTGGAGAGCGATTGAGGAAGAAATCTGGATGTGAACTTCTTATCTCTACGTGCATGTGCACATGCATTATGTACATTATACATACAAACATGCCCACATTCACGTTCACAGTGTTAACATCTGGGGAATAAGCAGTGTTAAGTAAATCAGTATTTCCTAATTTTGATCATTGTATTACAGAAAATGTTAGTAATATTTATTACTGGTGATATTAACCTTGATCATTGGCTTAATGTGATTTCCACCCAAATCTGCTTCTATAAAGTTTTTCTTTTTTAGGCAAGTACCTTAACCACTGAACCATCTCCATCCCTTCTTTTTCTTTTTTAAAATTTCCAGTGTCTTTCCATTAAAAGCAAGTCATTAAATCTAGCCTATACTTAAGGGGAGGAGATTAAGCTCTACTTCCTGAAGGAAAGAATATCAAAAGAAATTGTGAATTTCCTAAAACCACCACAATAATTAATTACTATTATGGGGGACATTTTGAAGCTTCCTATATCATGTTTCTCCTTAAAGTTTCATTAGTCTCAGTGAATCTTGTCTGAAGGAATTATTTGTATTGTATTCTGATGGTGAATTTTTTTTTACTTCTCCTTTTTCTATTTTGTATTTGGAATTCTTCTGTAAGGAAGATTTGTCTTTCTATATTGAGTTATTTGGTTATCTGTGTAGCCCTATTTGGATTTATTGAAATCTATTTTATTTTATTTTTTTGGTTTATAATCTAGTAATCAGTATTAATTTGTTGATGGTTTTGGCTTTTGTCATTGGGAGCTCTTTAAAGTTGCTTCCTGTGTACTTTTGATGTATCTTTTTTAAAGAGTGAGAAAATGCATAAATACGAAAAGGGCTGGGGAAATGACTCAGTGCATGCATGCTGACCAGAGTGGATCCCCAGAACTCATATACAGCCAGATCCAAATAGTGTGCATGTATCTGTAGCTCCAACTTGTCTATAAAAATGAGAGGTGGAGTCAAAATCCAGAAGGTTGCAAGTCAGTGAGTGGTGTTCCCTGCAGCAAATAAGAGAGACCCTGTCTCAAACAAGGTGAAAGGTGAGGACTGAATAAGGCTGTCCTCTGACCTCAACGCAGATGTCATTGTACATGCATCTACTCATATAAGCACCACACATACACAATCAGGAAAGAGACAACCTGAGCTATTTGAGACCCTATCTTGAAATAGAAAGAGAAAGAAAGAAAAGAAAAGGAAAAGACCTTACAGGCTATTTTTTTCTTTTATTGCTCCAGTCTTGTTTCCAGGAAATCCTGGCTTCTTTTGTAGAGACTATTTAGAAATTAGTGTCTGATCTCTAGGTATGAGCATTGCTGCTGAGATGTTACTGAATTTAGGCCTCTTATCTGACATCAGAAGTAATAGATAGTTATACTGACCATGTATATACACATTGTTACTCATTTCTGTTTTTGTATTTCTGTAGCTGTTGGGTAAATTCTTACTAAGTTTAATTTTTATTTTATGAAAGGTTAAACTCTAGATTCCCCTCACACACACCCCCCACCTCTGCACCTGCTTCCATTTCCCTGAGGTCCCTTCTCTATGTGTTGTTGGTATTCACTTTGGGGTCATGAAGGCCTCTGTCTATGTGAGGTACTGTGCCTTAGGTTAGGTTATTCCTACTCACTCTGTGGCTCTTCCAATCTTTTCCCCCTCTCTTCTGTAATGTCCCTGGATGGGTCTATTAGCAGTCTGATTTAGAGTTTTCCATGGCTTTTGGGTTTCTGTTTTGATGGGTTTTGATTGGTTATGTTGTCTGTCACCATGTCTCTGGTGCTGGCTGTCGACCTAGTTGGGAGAGCTGCTTCTTCTGTCTCCTAGGCCCCAGCTGATGTGTTGTTGTATTGGTGGAGCTTGGATCTCTTCAGTATTCTCTGCCATCTTTAATTCTTTGAGAAGAAGGATGTATTGTGGGGTTCTTTTCCTCTGGCTTCCCTCCTGCTTATGGTGGTGTTGCTGGGATTAAAGGCGTGCACCACCACGCCCGGCTGCAACTGGTTTTCAAGCTAGCAGTGAGAGCAGTACTTGTCACTACTTCCTCTGCAACGACTCCTGGGCCCAAGCAGATGTGGTGCAGGTGACAGCCGGCTATCTATTATTGATGTATTTATATATTCTGGATCTCCCCAGTATTTTCCACCGTCTGTAAAATAAAACAGATTCTACAACCAAAGTGAGAGCAGCTTGAATTACAGGGGATAAGTGTAGTTACTAGAGAGACTTACTGAAGTGTATGCCCACTTTTCTTTAGCCAAAGAGCTGTAGAGGTTCTCTCTGGAGACTGTTGGTTTCCTATACTTGGGAATCTGGCTTGGCTCCCAGTACCAGATAAGAGTTCTCCCCGACTGAGTGGGTCTCATGTGTAATCCGAGAACAGTAGGTTACTCACACAGGCTGTGTGCCACTATTACATGGGTGTGTAGTTTTTGCCCAGCTGGTTGATTTCATATTTGGCAGGATCTCTTGCTTAATTCACTCTATTGGCTGCCATTTTCTCCAGAAGCTCCCATAGCACTTTCCAGTGTTATGAGGGGTAGCCAACAGTGCTAACACAACTATTACCCTGAGTATTTTTTGTTAACAAATTTAGTTAATATGCAAACTTTTTTACATAATCATATCTAGCTAGAGTTATCAAGCACTGACTGGTTTTATAATTAACACATAATCTTTAGATATTTCCTCATTTCTTCTAGTTGAAACAGGCAAACAAGCAAAAGGATTCTTATTTTAAGTTCCTGTATGTTCTGTATTCACTGTGGTGAATTTTCTACTGTATAGTGATAGAATTGGAAAATAGTCCAAAACAAATCAGCAATTCTTTAAAAATGCCATTTTGTTTTGTGTTTTATTCCATGATTTTTGGCAGTAATTTTATTTTTAAAAATGTGGGGAGATGGTTGGGCTGGGGAGGTGGTTCAGTGGTTAAAGGCTTGTAAAGCCTGCCAGCCTGGGTTCAGTTCCTCAGTACCCCAGACACATATGTATTGGGCTTTCATTTGCAGTGGCAGGAGGCTCTGCCCACCCATACTCACTCATATTCTCTTTCTTTCTCTCTCTCAAAAATAAGTAAAAAAAAATTTAAATGTGACTGGCATTAATATGGGTTGACATCCTCAGTGTGTATATTGTCTGATATAAATCAGATAATTAGAAACTTAGTAACCAGTTTATTTTGTATTAGTTTTTTTCTTGATTTAAGGCATACCTAGACAACTTTTAACTTTTAGAATTTCACAATTACCAGTAATCCTTGTGTACTAATAATTATAAGTGAGTCTGAGTTCCAACCCTCCATTTCCTATGAGACAAATATCCAAACTTCAATTCCGAATGTGTGTTGGAAGCATTTGTCCTAACTAGATATGTACCTTTCAGTATTTCATGTTAGAGAAGGTTATGTTAGGTACAGGTGAAATGATACTGGCATTACCTGGTATGTTATGAAAAAGTATATTTTGTGCTATGACATTAAACTAGCTATCTTTTATAACAAAGATTCTTTGAGAACATTCCAAGTTACACATTGACTAATTATAATCAAATAGCATTAGACTCTCTTAGTAAAAAGTGTTTTCTTTCCCTTCCTAGATTGTTCTTATATTCCACATAGATCTTACTTGAGCACTGAAATTAGTGACAGATACTTTTTTTTTTTTTTTGTAATTTAACAATTGAAATTGCTTTCTTTCATTTTAGGAAGTCTACCTTCTTCAATGTTTTGACCAATAGCCAGGCTTCAGCAGAAAACTTCCCATTCTGCACTATAGATCCTAATGAGAGCAGAGTACCTGTGCCAGATGAAAGATTTGACTTTCTTTGCCAGTATCACAAACCAGCAAGGTAAGAAATACTTATGTCACTGTGTATTTGCTGGTCCCTCATAGATTGAATAAGTATACATGTATGATATGTTCAGAATCAGGTAGCAAGGTTTTTCTTTCAAAATCAATGTAGCATTAATTTGTGTGATAATGAAAGTAAAGTAGAATAGAGAAGGAGGTTATTTCTTTATTTTTCTGAGAATTTTAAAGTAAAGGCAGTGATTAGCCTGTATTATATGATCTAATTCATGTAATATTATATGAATATTTTTGTATTAAGCATGGGAAATGGTGATGAAGATCACAAATTAATTGGTGGTTACTTCTGGGTAGTGAAAATTTCAGGTGATTTTTGTTCTTTATTTAGGCAGGTTATAACTGTGTAGCTCAGGCTGACCTTCAACCTTTAATCCTTTTGCTTCAGCCTCCATGGTGCTGGGATTGCAGGCATGTACCACTAAGGTTACTTTTTACTTTACAGTGGTCCCTTGATAATCCATTGCCAAAAGTTGCTACTTAAAATGGTGTTCTAGTTTATGCATTTAACCTATATGTGCATCCTGTATACTTTAAAGAATCTCTAAATTACTTATAATACCTAATTAATGTAAATGCTTTATAAATAATAATAAAAAACATCTGTACATGCTCAGTATAGGTGCAGTTTCTTTTTATTGAATGTTTCAATCTGTAATTGGTTGACTCTGAGGTTGAAGAACCTGTCATGTATAGGGTTAACTGTATTGTTAATTCTGTTACAGTGTTTGAATGTAAATAGTATTTCAGACTTCATAAAATCCTCAAGAAAGAAATATCTTTAAAAATATTTTATATTATTTATTTGTGATAGAGTGAGACAGTATGTGTATGGGTGTGCCAGGGTCTCTTGCCACTACAAACAAACTCCAGATGCCTTTGTCCCTTTATGTGCCTGGCTTTACATGGGTATAGGAAAATTGAATCTGGGGTAGTAAGTGTCTTTAATCACTGAGTCCCAGCCCCTTTAAAATCTTTTTAGTCACTATACTGAAGTAAATATAGATTACCAAAACATTTATGTTTTCTTTAGTAGAAACAGTGAAGGATACTTGTAGGATTTTTCTTTTATTATAATAAAAGCCAGATGGGCATAATGGCACATGCCTTTAGTCCCAGCACTCAGGAGGATTAGGTAGAAGTATTGCCATGATTTGAGGTCAACCTGCGATTATGGAGTGAATTTCAAGTCAGCCTGAGTTAGAGTGAGACCTTACCTTGAAAAAAACAAAACAATATACTAATTCCCCTCCCCCTAAAAATCAACCTACTAACCAAACATAGCCTATGAGACCTGCTGTAGAACAGAGAAATTAAGAAAGGTAGCAATGAGAAATACCATGAATTGTCACTTCTCCCTTTCTGCTTGCTGGAACACAAAGTTATCAAAAATTAACATGGAAAAAAGAAGGTAGGTTTCTATTCAGCCTCTTTATTTCCATAAGGGCATTTAATCTTGTTTATTTTTTGGTTTTTCGAGGTAGGGTCTTGCTCTAGCCAAGCTGACCTGGAATTTTCAGGCTGGCCTTGAACTCACGGCAATCCTTCTGCCTCCCTGGCGCACACCTTTAGTGCTGGGACTTATTTTTTTTTTGTGTGTGTGTGTGTCTGTAGTGTGCACATGCATGTATATGTATACATGTGTGTGTGTGTTCATATGCAAGTTCATGTGGAGGCTAGAGGTTGATACTGGGTATCTTCTTCAATCATTCTCCACCTTATTTTTGTTGAGACAGGATTTCTCATTGAACCTGGAGCTTATCTATTCAGCTAGGCTAGCTAGCCAGCAAGCCCCAGTGATCCTCTTCTCTCTGCCTCCCTAGCACTGGGATTATTTGTGTGCTACTTGGTCTGATTTATATGTGGGTCCTGTGGTATCCAAACTCAGGTCCTCAAGATTGAGTGACAAGTGGCAAGAACTTGATCAACTGAGCCATCTCCTAGCTCATTATCAGTGTTTTTTAAAACTTTTTATTGATAGCTTCCATAATTATAGACAATAAATCATTATGATTCCCTCCCTCCCCTCCCTCATATCTCTTTCCCCTCTCAATCTCTGTTTTGTTTGGGTGTCATCATCTTTTCCTCCCATTATGAGGCACTGCGAAATCATGAATATCAAGGCCATTTTGTGTCTTGAAGTTCGAGTTGTAAGCAGTCCTACCCTTCCTTTGGCTCTTAAAATCTTTCCACTACCTAATTAGCTATTTTTAAAATTAAATATTTTAATGTATTTATTTGAGAGAGAGAAAGAGAAAAAGAGAGGGAATGAATATGAATGTGTATTCCAGGGCCTTTTGCTATTGAAAATGAACTCCTGATACATGAGCCTCTTTCTGTGTCTGAGTTTATATGTGTACTGGGGCCAGCAGGCTTTGCAAGCAAGTGCCTTTAACTGCTTACTGTGCTATTTCTCCAGCCTCAATGTTTTTTATTAAAGGAAAAGTAACAAAATTTTTGAGCAAATTATGTTCTTGCTGCCTAAAGTTTGTCAGATTTGAAGTTCAAAACTTTATTATGGGGCTAGAGACATGGCTCAGCGGTTAAAGGCGCTTGCTTGCAAGGCCTGACTTCCTGGGTTCAATCCTCCAGTACTCACGAAAAGCCAGATGTGCTAAGTAGTGCATGTGTCTGGAAAACTCATTGCAATGGCATGAGGTTCTGGAGCACCCATACTCACTCTGTCTACCTCTTTCTCTCTCTTTCAGATAGATAGATAGATAGATAGATAGATAGATAGATAGATAGATAGATAGATAGATCGATAGATCGATAGATCGATCGATCGATCGATCGAAAGAATATTTTAAAAAAACTTTATTGTGTTTTAACATCCTAAGTAAAACACATATCCAGTGCTTGTGTGAGCACATTCAGGGTAAAGTAAAAAGCTATGCCTCTCCACATATGTATATAGCTGTTTTGTAAAGGCCCAGAGGTTGAGGTGATTTTCAGCTTTTTCACCATGTATTAACCTATTGTGTCAGTTTTCTACAATAAACTACATTATCTTATTTTCTACCTAGTAAGATTTATTTTTTATAATTTAAGATATGATCATGCTTATTGTAAAATAACTTTCTAGATGAAAAATATAGATTTAAATGGTCATTTTTAATATCTACTTTTAGTACTATATTAATGTAGTTCATTTCTCTTATTGAAAATTTTGTTTTCAGGTTTTCATTTTTTGCATGCTTGTGGTATACATATATTCATGTGTGTGCGTGTGTGTAGAGGTCAGTGGTCAATGCTAGGTGTCTTTCTCAATTGCTCTCCACTTAGTCTTTGAGGCATGTTCTCTCACTGCACCAGAGCTTACTGATTTAGCTAGACTATCTATAGGCCCTGATAATACTTAACCAGCAGTGGGATTATAAGTGTACACAGCTGCATCTAGCTTTATGTGGGTATTGGAGAATCTTTACTCAGGTTCTCATGCTTGTGAAACAAGAACATTACCAACTGAATTTTTTCATTATCACTTTTTCACTATTTTGAAGTACTTAATCCCAAGCTTCTTTCTTTAACCCTGGATTCTGCTGAACCCTAGACATAATTTGCCTACTTGATGTTGGTACTTGGATGTGTATATGTACCAACAAAACGTTTATGTGATACCAGTTTTAATGTCGGAGAAAAAAAATACCTATTCTGCTTTAATTTTCTCCCTCAATTTTCTAAATAAGAAAATCACAATATATAAAAAGTTTATATCAGGCTGGAGAAATGGCTCAGCGGTTAAGGCACTTGCCTCCAGTGCCTAAGGCCCCGGGTTCAATTCCCCAGGACCCACATAAGCCAGACCCACAAGGTGGTGGCCCTGGTTCGTTCTCTTTCTCTCTCTCTCTCTCTGTCTCTCTGTATCTCTCTGCTTGAAAATGAATAAATAAAATTTTAAAAAAAGTTTATATCTTATTTTTAAGGGCGTATTCACTTATCAAATTACTATTGAGTACCTTTCAAACATTATTCTAGAAAGGAAAGAATTGGGTTCTACAAAACATTTTGCAAATTCATTTCATTATTAAACAGGCTGTATGGATTATTTTACAATAAAGTCATTTTTTGTATTTCAGCAAAATTCCTGCTTTTCTAAATGTAGTGGATATTGCTGGCCTTGTGAAAGGAGCTCACAATGGGCAGGGCTTGGGGAATGCCTTTTTATCTCATATTAGTGCCTGTGATGGGATTTTTCATCTAACACGTAAGTACAGTTGTTTATTTAATTGTTGATTTCATTAAGATCCGTTTTTTTTTGTTATTGCTCTAATAATATTAGAAATGATTGACTAAGGTGAAGGTAAATCCCAAGTTTGTTGATTTGTGTGACCTTACTAGTACTATGATCTCCACATGTGAAGGTTTATTCTCTAGCAAAGTATATGCTGTACTGACACTGTATGTAGTTGAATTTTTTTGTTTTTGTTTTTTTGAGATAGAGTTCTGCTCTAGCCCAGGTGACCTAGAATTCACTATGTAGTCTCAGGGTGGCCTCGAACTCATGGCAATCCTCCTGCCTCTGCTTCCCAGGCCTGCACCACCACACTCAGCTGTAATTGAATTTTATCTTCTGTTTTGGATTTAAGATACAAAATAGTTTCTGTATGAACTCTGTTGATTGTAAAGGCTTTCTAAAAGTATATTTTTACTTTTTTGTTCTATTGTGGATTGAACCCAGGACTTTGTGCATGTTTGGCAAGAGCTATACCACTGAGCTGTACCCCAGCCCTGAAGTTTCCTTATGGGGTGGGACTTCTCTGCACTCCTGTGTTTCTGTCTGTTGATGTTATTAGCTATTTCAGAGGAATGTAAAGCATTCAGTTATCTACTAGAGATGAAATGAAATATAATCAGCTCAGTTATTTCTTAGTGAGAGAGGGACAAAAATGTAGAGAGAAAACAAGTAAATCTGTAGGTTGGCTTGTGTTCCTTTTACTACCAGAACAGTAACTGACAAAATACAAGGGTTTAGGATCAAGCTGGTAATAGACAAGTAATGACAAAGGAAACAGGTTAGACATGGGGCCAACTGTGGTCTGGTTCAGTGCTTTTATTTGTTGCTGATCCTTCACTGAGTAACTACAGCAGTTGTGAATGAACTTTGGGGACATTTTGGAGGAATTTGATCAATATTTTTTGGCCATTTGAAGCAAGTACTAAGAAAATTGTGCTACTACTTTGTCTATGTCTCTAAATTTTCTCATGTTCCTAGCAACTCATGTTCACTGAAATTCATCACTGGTGATTTGAGAAGCACTATCTAAGGTTCCTTCACTTAAAATAGAGGTATAGGAGAGTTTTTGGTGTAGGTTAAAGAATGATGTGACAGTAGAGTTTCTTTCTTTCTTTCTTTCTTTCTTTCTTTCTTTCTTTCTTTCTTTCTTTCTTTCTTTCTTTCTTTCTTTCTTTCTTTCTTTCTTTCTTTCTTTCCTTCCTTCCTTCCTTCCTTCCTTCCTTCCTTCCTTCCTTCCTTTCTTCCTTCCTTCTTTCCTTCTTTCTTTTTTTCTTTTGTGTGTGTGTGTGTGTGTGTGTGTGTGTGTGTGTGTGTGTGAGTGGATTTATGAGTGTGGGCTCATGTGAAGAGGCCAGAGACTACTTTGGGTGTTAGTCTTTGACTTTTCCCTTCTTTGAGACTGGATCTCTTATTATTTTTACCTGTGTTTGCCAGGCTAGCTGTCTACAAGCTTCTAAGAAATTGCCTTCTCTTCTTGCTGCACACTGGTATGACAGACTTCTGTTACAGTAGACTGGTGGTTCTGGGAAGATCCAAACTGAAGTATTCACACTTGCAAGACAAGCATTTTACCATCTCCCCAATCTGCCTATGTTTTTCTATTGGGTCTCATGACAGCTGTGAGGACTTCAAAGAAAGAGGGTGGAGTCAAGTGTGACTCAAGCTTCTGGACAGGGTCAGTTGCTTAAAGCAGGATGTTAGCTATAGAAATCATATTGAAGCCGGGCGTGGTGGCGCACGCCTTTAATCCCAGCACTTGGGAGGCAGAGGTAGGAGGATCGCCGTGAGTTCAAGGCCACCCTGAGACTACAGAGTGAATTCCAGGTCAGCCTGGGCTAGAGCGAGACCCTACCTCGAAAAACAAAAAAAAAAAAAAAAAAAAAAGAAATCATATTGACTTTTTTTAACTTGAGACCCTGGGATAGCTGTTAGGAAGTAGGATTGATAAAGCAAAGGCAATAGAATTTTGACCACAAGAAAACTGACATGTGAGAGGACCTGATTGGCTTGAGTGGAAATGGAGCTCAAAATAAAATTGGAGTTGAAACTAGGAAAGGACTGGAAACCCAGCAAAAGACTCATACATCTAATTTTCTTATGTAGCTTTAGAGCAGGTGTGGGATGTAAGAGAGGTTTGTGTGCCGAGGAAGACATATTTTGACTTAAAATTTCTAGAGCTGGGGAAAAAAGTATTCTGGAGCTGGAGTGATAGGATGACAATAAGGTCCTGATGATGGCCTGAAATCATGAACAAGTGTTAGTGATAAAAATGTCCGTTATTTTGTCGTTTCTTAGATAACAGTCATCTGATATCCTTTCTTATTCTGGGCAGTGAATTTGGTTAAAAACATACATATTTTATTTTTTTTTCAGATTGGAGATGGCATCATTAAGGAAAGGAAGAAAATTCATGTAAAATAGATTTACTTTGTTACAGTGGTTAATTTCAGAGTTATTAAAATTAAAAATTTTAGCATCAAATTTGATGAAATATGGTATCTGTTATTATCTAGTACATAGATCATAGGATAATACATTTATAACAATAATTAAAAAACATATAGTTATAGTTAGGAAAAAAGAATTGTAAATATTAGGAAGATGAATGATTGCTTAAAAACTATGAAAATTTATGCACTAATTATATAAATGATATATTAATTTTTAACAACTAGACTATTAAACCTAAAATAAAAATTTATTTTTAAATTAGATTCCTTTTGATAATTTTCTTAAAATATCTTAAAGACACAATTAGCTTATTTTTCATTAATTCAGTAACAAATGTTTTTTGTTTTGGGTATTTTTTAAAAAAATATTTATTCATTTTTCAAGTAGAAAGATAGATAGAGAGAGAGAGAGAGAGAGAGAGAGAGAGAGAGAGAGAGAGCGCGCACCAGAGCCACCACCTTGTGGGTCTGGCTTATGTGGGTCCTGGGGAATTGAACCCGGAGCCTTAGGCACTGGAGGCAAGTGTCTTAACCGCTCAGCCATCTCTCCAGCCCATGTTTTGGGTATTTGAGATATGTAGTAAGTAGCACAATCTGATATTCTCTTTTAAAAAAAAAACTTTTTAATTATAGCTTCCGTAATTATAGACAATAAACTATGAAGATTCCCTCCTCACCCTTGCTTCCTTCCCCCCTCTCAAATCCACCCTCCATCATATCCCCTTCCCCTCTCAATTAGTCTCTATTTTAATATCATCATCTTTTTTTCCTATTATGGAGGTCTTGTGTAGGTCGTGTCAGACATTGAGAAGTCATGAATGTTAAGACCATTTTGTATCTGGAAGATTTCATTATAAGCAGTCCTACCCTTCCTTTGGCTTTTACAATCTTTTCACCATCTCTTTTGCATTAGACTCTGAGCTTCAAGAGGTGTGATAGAGATGTCCCAGTGCTGAATATTCCACTGTCATTTCTTCTCTGCACTCTGGTGTCTTTTGAGTCGTCCCAGTGATCATTGCCATCTAAAAAGAGAAGCTTCTGTAGCCAAAAGTGAGAGTAGCATTATTATATGAGTATGCTCATTAAAAAAAGTACTCATAAGGCAGTCTAGTGGGTATAATACGTGCATTTAGCCAGACAACATCAGGCATTACTTCCATAGGACTTATGACCTCCCTCACCATAGGCTTTTGACTAAGTCTTCAGTACCAGAGATGTATTCCCTTGTGTGTAGTGGGCCTCTAGACCAGTTAGTGAGCAGTTGGTTTCCCCCATAACAGATGTGTCACTATTGTACCAGTTGACACATTTGGCCTGGCTGGCCAATCCTATGGCTTGCAAGGTTCATTGCTGTTTATCATTGATGACTTTTCTATCCCATAGGGCTGCATGCAGCCATAGCTTTTTCCAGCTTTCTGTCAGCTGGTTAACAGAGAAGAAGTTTTCCAGCTCAGCTCCAGCTTGATTTCTCAGGGACATGTAGTCCAAGTATGGTCTTCAGCAATAGGGTCTTACTATCTGATTCTGGTGGGCAATAAGGCAATGGCCTGTAATGTTTTTGGGGGCCTTAGGAACCTCCCTGGCCAACAACTCACTGGAAGATTTCCTATCCCTGGCACTGATATTTTCCTAGTAACAATTTATGGCTTCTTGGTGTACCATTATCCATTGAAGTAAGTTTGATATTTTCCTTTATGTAGCTTCTAGTCTAATGGTGAAAATAGGCATTGAATAACTATCGTTACATTTATATTAATACATGTGCAGTTATACTGTTTGATCTTAGCTTCTCTCACTTTCTTCTAAATTTACTGGTGAATTGCCATGTATTGGACACTTTAGTTCTTTGTCATTTCTTATTTTGATAAGGATGATAGAATCTTATGATTATATATTTTATACCTGCTGTTTTAGACAGTTGGTTTAAAATTACATAGGAAGGGGAAGAGTATGGAGATGATGATATATATTAGTGTTTAGAGCATTCTAAAACTTTCTTCTTCTCCCCCTCCCCTGAGATAGGGTCTCTCTCTAGCCTCCCAGGCTGACCTGGAATTCACTATGAAGTCTCAGGGTGGCCTTGAACTCAGAGTCACCACCCTACCTCTGCCTCCTGAGTCTTCCAAGTGCTGGGATTAAAGGTGTGCACTACCATGCCCAGCTCATTCTTAAACTTTCTATTAAAATTTAAGCATGTTGGGCTGGAGAGATGCCTCAGTGGTTAAGGTATTTGCCTGCAAAGCAGAAGGGCCTGAGTTTGATTCTCCAGTACCCATTTTAAATTTTTAAAAATTTATCATTTCCCTCATTCTGTTTATGTTTCTTTGGTTATTGGAGATAGGATTTTGGTGGCTTCTTTCAAATAACCATATTATTTGAAAGATTGAAAAGATTAAAACGTTTTGGTATACTTTAAAAAAATATTTATTTGCTAGCAGAGAGAGACATGGGCATACCAGGACCTTTTAAGCTGTAAACAGACTCCAAATTCATGGGCCACTTCGTGCATTTGGTCTTATGTGGACACTGGAGAATTGAACCCAGGTCTTTAGGCTTTGCAGTGACAGGTGGGCCCGTGCACATACACACACAAATGAATAAAAATTTTAAAAATTCATTTATTTGACTACCTGTGCTTACCAAAGAAAACATTCATGATGTGTATCATGAAGTTTGATATGGCTTTAGTGGTAGAGAATTTGCCTAGCATGTGTGAAGGTTCCCAGAAGTGCCCCATCATCTAAAGCAAGTCTCCTACATTTATAAAAAAAAACTGAAATTCATATTCCAAAAAACTATTGAGTCGAATAAACTGCTTTTGAAAATAAAATAAATCTTTTTAAAAAATTTTTTTGAAATTTTTTACTATGATACTATGTCATCTCGGGGTGGCCTTGAATTCACTGAATTCATGGTGATCCTCCTACCTCTGCCACCCAAGTGCTGGGATTACAAGTAATGTTAGTATGCATTACTTTTGTGGAAAATTTTATTTTTAAAGAACAAGTTTTAAAATGCTATGTACCAGCTTGCTTAAATTTTTTTTGAAGCTAATCACATTTCCTCACAAGTTTTTGTAGTATTTTATGGAAGTTTTTGTAGTATTTTATGGAGGAAGGAATAAGTGCTGGATTTTAGAAACTATTAGTGGTGGTTGAAGGGAAAAAGCAAATCATAAAGATTCTGTTAAGAAAATATGACATTATAGTAGACTTTTTCTTTATCTTCAAAAAACTTAATTGTCCTCAGATAAATCTGTTTGCCCAGAATTAAGTAAAGAAGAGTTACTGTATTATGCAAAGCAAAGTATTTTAAAAATTCATACATGCAGTAACTTCTCTAAAATCAGAAATTGTTTTGAATGTTGTGTGGGGTATTCATGCAAGTGTATGAATGTATGTTCATATGCTGCTTGTGGAGGCCAGAGGTCAATACTAGGTGACTTTCTTAATTGCTTGTCATCTTATTTTTGAGACAAGATCTCTCACTGAGTCTGGAGCACTCTGATTCAGCTAAACAAGCCCTGGGGAATCCTCCTGTCTCTGCCTCCCCTGCACTGGGATTATAGGCACAGGCCTCCATGCCTGACTTTTACATGAGTGCGTGCTAGGGATTTAAGCTCAGCTTAGCGACAATAACAATAACAGAACAACAACAGACCCCAAACTCAGACTATCTCTTCAGAGTACTGATAAATTTTGGCAGTTTGGCATAAAAGGCAATTTCATATTAAGATCATTTGCATGTTTGACTTACTGGCATTTTATATTGATTGCCAGAAGGAGAATTATTTTATTTATTTTTATTGTCCATAATGAGTTACATTATTTAATGGGCAAACAATGAGTTGTTATCCCCAATACCCCTCTTCCCCATCCCCGCTCAGCTGGATATCCTCCTCTGTGGGCTGTCTGGATCAGTCCTTGGGGCAGGGAATCATGGATAGCCTAGGAGTCAGCCCAGTTCTCCTGGCCCTAGTATGATGTTACTCAGAGGTGTCTTGCCTCTGGATATTCTCCCCCACCACGGCTCTCACAATCTTTCCGCCCCCTCTTCTGCTTGGTTCCCTGAGTCGTGGTGGGTGAGTATTAAGGCTGCTTTAATGTTGAGAACTTAGGGGTCTTTCTGTCTAAAATCGTTGGTTTCTGTCTCACTGGCTTATCCTGTGTTGACTGAATGGCTGTGGGTCCCTTGTTCATCCCATCATTCTATGTGGGGTTCCATATGGATCCTCCACAATATGACTGGTGGCTCATCTCTTGCCAGGATCTCAGCTATCGGCCTGCAGACGGTTGGTAGGGTTGAATGGGCCACAGCTCTCTTGCTGCATTCTGAAAAGATATAAACACAGTCTCCATCGGAGAGTGAGATCAGTATAGGTTATCAAGGATACACCATTCTGGTTTATAGTAGCTTCTTCGTCAAGGTGTGCATCTCTTCTCGGGAGCCCAAGAGACCGGGTTCCAGTGCATATCACCCTAAGTCTCCAGTTCCAGTTAAGGGCTCCCCCTCACTCAGTGGACTATTTGGCCGAATTTAAAAGCTGTTGATTGTCTCCCCCAGGCCTAGGCTCCTCCATTGCACAAGTGCTCCTTTTTTGGTTCGCTGTTCTCTCCCAATAGGAGGTGTGGTCAGCCTACTCACGGCAGCAGGCTGTTTCATGCCAGTGGTCTCTGTTTGCTCCAGCTGTTGTTGACCAGCTTCCCCTGGCAGTTTATGCAGTGCCTTCCAGCACTACACTAACTACCATCTGTGGGCTGGTTACCATTCTGGACCCCGAAGGGTCTCTAGATGCTGGTCAATGGCGTTTTGTGGTTTCTGCAGCAACAGGGTTTTGCCTCAGGCCTGAGGAGGGCAGTCAAGAGCTTTGACAGAATTCTTTCTTGTTTTTGGAACCTCATGGGTCACTTTTGTCAACATCTCAGTGAGGGAAGGAACCGGTGACTGGAACCAAGGGTTGTCAGACTGATCAAATATTCACAGGCTTAGACACTCTCCCATACTACTCATGACCCCTCTTGCCAGATGACGCCCACTACTTGCTGTCTAGGTTATAGTATGCTCGTGAGGATTTTATGGTTTTGAACCCAATTTGGTTTAGCCTCATGTTTAAGCCATTCCCCTCCCCTATCCCTTACCCCTTATTCATAGCCTCTCACTTCTTTCTACTGGTCTACGTAGGGCTTATGGTTAGCCTGGTTAAGGATCACATATGAGGGAGAATATGCGGTGTTTGGCTCTCTGTGCTTTTGAGAGATCACTTAGAAGGATCTGCTCCAAGTCATACCATTTTTCCCTAAATTTTGTTATGTCATTTTTTTCCTTTCAGCTGAATAGAATTCCATGGTGTAAATATACCAGAGTTTTGTTATCCATTCCTCCACGGAAGGGCTTTTTGGTTGATTCCAATTCTTGGCTATTATGAATTGAGCTGCTAAAAACATAGTTGTACAAATGTCTCTCTCCTGAGGAGTGACGTCTTGCGGGTAGATGCTAGTAGAGGGATAGCTGGGTCCATTGGTAGCTCTATGTCCATTCTGTTGATGAGTCTCCACAGTGCTTTCCATAGCGGTTGAACAAGCTTGCAATCCCACCAGCAGTGAATGAGGGTTCCTTTTTCCCCACATCCTCGCCAGCAATTATTGTTGTTGGTTTTTTGTATGATTGCCATTCTGATTGGAGTAAGATGGAATCTCATTGTGGTTTTTATTTGCATTTCCCTGATGCTTAATGATGCTGAGCACTTTCTTAGGTGCGTTAAGGCCATATGAGTTTCTTCCTCGGTGAATTCTCTGTTGAGATCAGTGCCCTATTTTGTGAGAGGGCAGTTTGAGTTTTTATTATTAATTTTTTTGAGTTCTCTGTAAGTTCTGGAAATTAGGCCTCTGTCTGAGTTGTAGCTGGCAAAAATCATCTCTCAGTTTGAAGGGGGTCTATTGGCTCTGAGTACAGTGTTTTTGTCTGTACAAAAGCTTTTGAGCTTGATCAGGTCCCATTGGTTAAGTGACTTTTGCACTTCCTGGGCTACTGGAGATTTGCTCAGGAACTTATTCCCTACTCTTATCTCATGTAGGGTTCCTCCTATTTTTTCTTCCAGGGTGTTTAAGGTTGTATGGTTAATATTGACATCTCTGATCCATTTGGAGTTGATTTTTGTGCATGGTGAAAGGAGTGGATCTATTTTCATTTTTTTACAGGTGTTTATCCAATTTGTCCAGCACCATTTGTTGAAGATGCTGTCTTTAGCCCAGCATACATTGTTGGCACCCTTGTCAAAGACTAAATCACTGAAGTTACTTGCATTAAAGGCTGGGTCTTCAATTCTTTTCCACTGGCCAGACTATCTGTTTTTCTGCCATTACCATGCTGTTTTAGTTACAAGGCTTTGTAGTATGTTTTAAAGTCAGGTATGGTGATATCTCCTGCGTAATTTTTTTTTGCTCAGAATAGTTTAAGCTAATCTAGGTTTCTTACCCTTCCAAATAAATTTTGAGATTTTTTTTTCTATGTCTGTGAAGAAGGAGGTTGGGATTTTTATTGACATTGCATTGAATCTGTTGATTGCTTTTGGCAGGATTGCCATTTTTACTACATTGACTCTCAGAATGAGAATTATTAAGTACTTGGTATGTATTAGGTACTATTGTATGCTCTTTGTAATAAATTATTCTATGTAATATTGTTAGTTTTGCAGGATTGTATAGTTGCACAGATGAAGAAATTGAGGGTGAGGGGTGAAGAAGTTTTCCTAAGATACATAGTATATTGGGCATAGAACCTACTCTTCCTCCTTAGTCTTTCCATCATATCATGCTAAAACTTTGGATCTGAATGTGTGTGTGTGTGACAGAATTTAAAATGTCGGTGTATATTTTTCAGAGAATTAAATATAGCATACTTAGTGGCCTATACACATATCGGAGATTGTTCATAAGAGAAAGTGCATAGTAACTTAAAGAATTAGGTTATATATTTTGGTCATTTATTGTCATCAGATATTTACTGAGTATGTACTGTGCATCAGGCTCTATTTAAGTGTTTCGTGTGAAGAATGCCATTTAATTCTGAGAAGTCAGAGTGTGTACAAAGTGGCTAGAAAACGTGTCCAAGGTTACATAGCTGGTAGATGGTATAATTGGGGTTAGTACTCGGTAAAGCACGTCTGACTCTAAAAGCTGTACCGTTAACCTTTGTGCTAGAGAAATACAGTATGAGCCATAAATGTGACCTACACATATACCTTTAAAATTCCTGATAGCCACATAAAATGTAAAAATACAAAGAGGGGCTGATGAGATGGCTCAGCAAATAAGAACATTTGCTGCCCAAGCATGAACACCCAAGTTCAATCCCCTGCACCTGTGTAAAAACCTGGACATGGTTGCATGTGCCTGCAACTCCAGCACCTAGGAGGGCAAAGATGCAAAAATTTCTGGGGCTACTTGATTTTCTAGTCTAATTAAAAAACAGCAAGCTGTAGATTCAGTGAGAGTCTGTCTCAGGGAAAAATAAGACAGGAGCAATACAGGGAGATACCTGATGTATTCCACATATGTACATAGGATATGCACATTAACATACACCCCCAAATAAGAGGTAGATGAAGTTTATTTTAATATTATTACAAAAATATTTCAACTTGCAGAGCATAATGGCACTCCCCTTTAATCCTAGCATTTGGGAGGCAGAGGTGGGAGGATTGCTGTGAGTTCAAGGCCACCCTGAGTCTACATAGTAAATTCCAGGTCAGCCTGGGCTAGATCCAGACCCTACCTCAAAAAACAAAAAACAACAACAAAAAAAATTGAACCTAATTAGTTTGATAATTTGAAGTGTTTGACATTTTGAATACTGTATCTGTTCAAATCTAGTGTATATTATCTCCATCCAGACTAGCTAATAATACATGGTTAGTGATTACAATATTGTATAGTCCAGCTTTATGCTATATGCATGGGGAAACTTGACAGAGATACATCAAATTGTTGATATAGTTCTAGATAATAGAATTGAAGTGCAAGGAGTGAAGGGTGACTTGGCTTTTAAAACTGTGACTATGTAGGCAGGCATGATGTCTTTCACACCGGTAGTTCTGTTTGCCCCTTCTGAGGCTGAGGCAAGAAGGTCACTTATCACTTGGGCCTTGGATCTTGAGGCCAGCCTTGGTAACATAGACTTTGTATCCAAGAAGAAAAAAAAAGTATAACAATTGTTTGATTTGTAAAATATGAGGTCCCCCCCCCCATTTTTGGGTATACAATCCAGCGGATGCTAGGTTAGCACTCTACCAATGAGCTAGCCTGGCCCTTGATTTTGTGAGAAAAGGTCTCCTGTATAGCATAGACTTGCCCTGAATTCTGTACATTAGCCTCAAATTTATAACCCCCTTTGCTTCTAACTCCTCCATGCTGGGATTACATGCCCAGCTAACCATAATGGTTTTGCCAGGATGATTTAGTTAAGTTTACTCTGAGATAACCAATTATGTATAGGTTCTGTTGTTAACCTCCTTGATTGTTCTTATAGTATTATGTATTTAGTGTAGTGAACATGTTATGTGCATGTGTATACAGTGGGAAGAGGAGGAAAGGCTGATTAAGGAAGGCTGCCTTTGTAGATGTGTTCCCTAATTATCAGCTCTCCTCTATTCTGTGTGTCCTTGATAAGGGAATTTTATTCACCCTCCTTGTACTCTGGGAATGTGAAGGAGGCCAGGTAGAGCCAGGAAGTGACTATTTAACCCAAGCTAGAATTTGAAAGATTCAAAGAGAGAAATCATTGAGAAGTGAGAATTCAGTTTTCGTTTCATCTGGCCTTTTCAAAAGAAAAAATGATAAGGGAAAGAATAACAGCTTTTTAAATAGATGCCTAGCAATTTTATTGTCTTTATGCCCGTTGTTTTACTATGTACAATGCAAAATCATCTAAACAAAATTCTTTCATTGATTGGTCTAAGCAAAAATTGGGGCAGAGTTGCCAGTCTGCTGTTATCAGTGTTGCTTTATAATAGATTGAATTATGTGCACCTAGGTACAAAAATTTGTGCTGTAGAGAAAATAAGGTTCATTTTATAGTACATTTTAAAATTATAATTTAGTTATTTGTTTATATGTCCCTCATTCCTTTGGTTTCTCTGGATAAAATATTTTAATTTAATGTTTCAATTTGGAGATAATTGCTACACAGTATAAGCATTTATCATTTAGAATTTTGGAATATTAAATTGGGATGAGTTGGGGATGTAGCATTGTGAAGCAGTTACACTAGCACAACAAAAATTTGCAAGCCAGTGTTCACGATGTCATAAAGAGTAAAATTGCTAAAAGTACTTTTTCTTATTTTTAAAAATATATTTTATTTATTTACAAGCAGAGAGACAGAGAAGAAAGACAGATAGGTAGGTAGGTAAATAGATAGATAGATAGATAGATAGATAGATAGATAGATAGATAGATAGATACATAGATAGATAGATAGATAGATAGATAGATAGATAGATAGATAGATAGATAAAGGAAATGGGCCAGCCAGGGTCTCTAGCCATGGCAAAAAACCCCTCCAGATGAATGTACCACATTGCATCTGGCTCTATGTGGGTACTGGGGTATTTGAACCCTGTCATTAAGCTTTATAGGCAAGCGTCTTAACTGCTAAGCCATCTCTCCAGCCCCCTTTTTTTTAAATCAGAAAGTATATATGCTTCTTTTTTTTCTCTTGAATACATATGTGGCACATGCATATTGTACAACATTTATTTTTAAGTAATTAAAATATGATACTAATAACATGGTATAAAAAATCTGAACATTCCAAAGGCAACTGTTGTGATTAGTTTTGGAGTGTATGCTTCTCTGAATTATTTTTAAATTATTAAATTATTTTTATTCTCTGAATGTGTCTTAATGTAAAAGTATCAGTATATTAGATAATATTCTTCTATAAATGGAGGAATCCTACACCTACTTCCATGACAATTTGAATTTACCTTTAATACAAATTGCTTGTCTTTCCTTGTCAGCACCATTGATAATGTTTTTATATATATATTATAATAATATATAATATATTATTATATAATAATAGTAATATATATTACTCTGTAATATAGAGTCCATTATGTGAATATTTCCTTATGATAGTCATTTTATTAATATTACAGTTGCAATAAGTGTGTGGTTTAAATGAGGTAAGATGTTCCCCATTGGCTCATGTGTTTGAATACTTAATCCCTAGTTGATGGTGCTGTTTGGGAAGGTTGTTAGAACCCTTAGGAAGTGGAGCCTTGCTGGAGTAAGGAAGTGTGTCACTTGGTCTAATCTTGAATCTCTGCTTCTTGTGGTAAGGTGCGATGTGATCCTTCAGCCTGCTCATAATTTTCCTGCCATAATGAGAATTCTTGGGGCTAGAGAGATTATTCAGCCATTAAGGAACCTGCCTGCAAAGTCTAACCACCCTGTTTTGATTCCCCAATACCCATGCAAAGCCAGATGCACATGCATGCACCTGGAGTTCATTTGCAGTGGCTGGAGGTCCTGACATGCCCTTTGTCTGTGTGTTTTCTCTCTATCTTTCTCTGTTTGCAAATAAATAAATAGAACTTTTTTTTATAAGGAAAATTCCCCAATCAGAAGCAGCTCATAGTAGGATTGGGTACTTTGTCCCAGTAATAAGAAGTAACAAATACAGTAAGTATCCCTAAATGTCCTTGTGCTCAAGGCCTGATCCCCAGAGTTGGTGTTCTTGGATAGTGGTTGGACCTTTTTGAGGTAGGGCCTAGCAAGTTCCTTAGAAAATTTAAACATCATCTTCCTGTTATAGCCTTATTTAGGCCCAGTTGGGAGAGGACAGTAGACTAGAATGTTTTTTCCTAGAGCCCAAGCTCCTACTTTTCCAAGTTACCAAGCTTCACTTCTTGTATATTACCATCATAAATTTTTCATCTGAACTTCAGACTGTTTCTAATCTCTCTGTTTCTTTGAAGTTGATAATTCTTCCCATTCCTTGATTTGGTAGCTAGCCTAACCTGCCAATTCTGCTAATGTTGCCTCATAAGTGATCACTTGAGTATTGTTAGGGTTTGGATAAGAATTCAATAAACCTAGCCTGACCATATTCAGAGGTCCATTCATCTATCTAAGGAAATTGAAAATAGTGTAGACCCAAGATATGAAAACCAGCTTTTAATAAATATCAAGTGAATGATGCATAAATTTAGTAATATATAATAGCAAATAAGAGATAGAGATTATGGGAAAATAGATTGAATCAGATTATGGGAATATCAAGATAAAAGAATACACTGATATAACTAAATGGATGCATTAGTGATTTTTATTCAGGAAAGAGCTTAGTCTCATAAGCATTAAGAACACGTGAATATGCTTGATTGGAGGAAGACTGCAAGCAGGGTAATCAGATAAAATATTGTTTCAGCTAATATTGAATTGATGGTAGAGGTTTTTTAATTTTACCAGCATTTTCATGTTCTGATACATTAAATTTCTTGTTCTAATATTTCAAAGCTCTAAGAAAAGAATCTTGAGGTGGGAGGAAGAGAGTTGCCAACAATAAAGATAATTGCTACATAGAAATATGTTTTTCAGAAGTTTGGAAACTAGCAAGGAAAGTACATATTTCCTTTCCTTTTTGGAGCAAAGAATCTGGGGGTGTGGATAGAAATATAGGCATAATGGTAGACTCGGGTCATAACAACAAAGATGAACTTGAGGCAAAGGAATTGCTGGACCTCTTAGTTCATCTTCCCAGTGTCGTCACATTGAATCACTGAAGATCTAAATTGCTCTCCTTTTTCTTCTTCTTCTTCTTCTTCTTCTTCTTCTTCTTCTTCTTCTTCTTCTTCTTCTTCTTCTTCTTCTTCTTCTTCTTTCTTCTCTCTTCTCTCTTCTCTCTTCTCTCTTCTCTCTTCTCTCTTCTCTCTTCTACTTAATTTTTGGCTGTTTAACTGGTCTCTTGAGGTTAAGTAGCCAAGCCTAGCTTGTTAGGGCTTCTAGGGCCCAGGATTTGGTCCAGCTTCAGTAATATACTTCAGAAAGTACAACAGTTGTACTTACTAGTTGTACTGTCATAGTTTGCTTATTTTTTTATTTTAGTTTTTCAAAGTAGGTTCTTGCTCTAGTCCCGACTGACCTAGGATTCACTATTAGTGTCAGGATGGCCTCAAACTCATGGTGATGCTCATATCTCTGCCTCCCAAGTGCTGTGATTAAAGCCTGCGTCACCATGCCCTACATAATATCAGATTTTGAAGCCATGTTCTGAATTGTCTGCATTTTTTTCTTTTTCTGTATGCGTGTGTGTACACACAGGTGTGAGGAGCCCAGAGGACAACCTCAGGTGTCATTCTCAGGAACAGTATCTGCTTTGTTTGAAATAGGGTCTCTCATTGGCCTGGAGCTCAGGATCCTCCTGTCTCTGCTTCTTCAGTGCTGGAATTTCAGGTGCATACCACCACACCTGAATTTATGTCAGTACTGGAGGTTGAACTCAAATCCTCATGCTTTCAAAGCAAGCACTTTACAGACTAAGCTATTTTTCCAGACCCTAGCTTTTTAATCTTTTCATCTCTCTTTCCTTCTTTCCAAATAGGACTGTAAGCCCTTAAGTGATTATATTTTTCTCTTGGCTGTTATCCTCTTACACTGGTCAGTCTCTTGAGGAGATAGAGGTAACATCAATGAATTTAGATGATTTCTGTACAGCTGGTTAGAATTTTTGGCAAGGAGAAATAAAAGCTCTTATCCATTCTCTTTTGTTATTAGTGACAGATGTGTCTTCATTCTGTTTTATATTACTATCCGTGTGTATCTATTTGAATTTCATGTCTAAATTGTTCAGTTAGAGCTTTAACAATAAGTTTCCAGAGAATTCCTTTAGTTTTTTTGGGGGGGTGGGTGGGTGGGTGTTTGGCTAAAAAGAGATGAAGGTGAGACTGATGGAAAAATGTTTTGAGTTGCTCTTCTAGTTTATGTGGAGTTATATCCCTCTAGGCATTACTGCTTTATTGAACTGCTAAATAAGAAGGTAAAAATGCCTTCATTTAATTGCCTCACTCCTTAGGTTAAGTTAGGTGTTTATATGTTAGTAAATCACCTTTAATTACCATGAACATAAATTACTGTTTTCAAGAGCCTTCCTCTCCCGTCCCCGTAAGTCTGTCATTTAAAAGTTTTAAATGAGTCACACATTTTTGCCTAGACACAAATAGCCAATATAAAGCTGTCTTTGATTGTATTCTCAAATAATGGATTTCCCCCCTCCCCTTGGGTTCTATAATTTCTTCTTTAGCAGTATTTATTAAATTAATCTAGTATTGGATTGCAGTAAATATGACCAAAAACCATATGCCTTTTTTGTTTCTTCAGCTTAAATTCAGTGGGCTAAGTAATTATGCAGTGATTCTCATCTACATATGCAATGCATTCTAATAACCAACCTCTGTTTACTATGGAAAATATTATAGCAGTAGAAAACAGTTCCATCTACTTTGCATTCTAATGTTCTATGAAGTTACTTAATCTACTTACTATTTACAGTTTGAACATATCCTTATATTCATGGTGGTCTAATACATATTTTAGGTGATTGGAGCTTTCTTACAGATTTTTTTGAATGTTTTTTTTTTTCCTGACATACTTTAGTGGTCTCATTTCCTGTCCTCTCTACCCAAAATAGCCAACTGTAGGGGCTCTTTTTGTAACTCTTTGTATCACTAATGAGTTAAAATTACTCGGGGATGTGATGGTAACTTCTAAGGTCCTGGAGGGTCTCTTGATCAAATTCTGAACCACATTTTTCTTAGTTGTCAGAACTCTGTCATTATGCTGAGTTAAAAACGTAAGTATTGAAACTAGCTTGGTTTTGAAAACCTGTGCAATGCATTCATTGTTATACTTGGATGAATGAAATCACATGAGCCCTTGCATTTTATTACAATGATCCTTCAATTTCCATAACTTATTCTTTTGCAAATTTTACATGGGTTCCTTCAACTCCCCATTGTGTGCCAAGTACATTTTACATCAGTGAACTTTACAATTTTGTGCTCGCTAGCTCTGATAGTTGAAGGCACGAAAGAAGACTAGAGGGCTCTGAGCCATAGGCTAAGCAGCAGGAAAGAATATCTTTGGAATTTTTTTCCTCTACCTTTGTGAGGTCAAGGTCTCCCCTCAAGATTCTAAATTGATGATGTGTCTGGAATGTGCTTGTCTGGAACAATTTCTCATTGTCTAGTTCTTCCTCTATCCCAGTTCTATCTTTGCTGTCCTTGCTCTCTTTGTAGGAGAGAGACGAGGGGACTGTCTGTCTGTCCAAAACCTGATTCAACTTTTACTTTAGGACCTAAAGAGGACACCATTTTTCTAGAGCTTTACATATTTTGCAGTAAGAGGTTGGGTCAGAGAAAATGTAAATTTCCCCACCCTTCTAATCTCTGAGATGGAAGGTACTACTGTGTTCAGGCCAGTTGTGCATACTAATTTAACAGCGGCATAAGACAATAACAATAAAAGGTGTCCATCTCAGAGCTCTCCTCCCCCTCCCGAATAGCCCTTGAACCTGAAGTCTTCCTTCAAAGGGCCCATTCCACAGGAATCCATATAACCTGTCTCCCAGAGCTCTGGTCCCTGTACTCCCACAAGCCCCCCTTCCACTGGCCAGTCTACCAAGCCCCAAGGGCACAGACATAAAAGCCTTGGTGCTATTTCCCTTGCTCTCTCTCTCCTTGTTCTGACCCTCTTCATCACTGGTGCATATATTTCCTTAATACTTTTCTGCCTGTCCACCTCAAGCCTTATCTGCTCACATTCAACTTTTTCCCCTCTCATTCTCTCAGCCTCTCTTTCTTTCCCCTTCCCTCCTTTCTTGCTTCTCCTGGCACCCCTTTCTGCTGGCCTGTGGACATTGGGTGGGCCAGCTGTGGTCTCCCTCTCTCCTCCTATTATTTGTTATTCTCTTCCCTGGTCCCCCTTCCCACTGAAGTACATGAGCAGCAGTTGCCCGTAGCTGGGGTGTTGTACACCTACAGGCTGGCTGTGGGTTCTTACTCTCCCTCTCTTTTCCTCTCCCTCTCTTTCATTTCTCCCAGGCTTTCCAATCAGGTTGTAACAACTACCCTCCCACACACACACACACTCTGACCCACTTGGGCACAGGCTCAGACTGAAGCATGCTCTGCCTTAAGCCCTGCAACTGACTTGATTCAGTTCTTCACCTTCCATTTTGCCCCTTCTCAAAAGACCTACAAGCCATTAATAAATTGCATTTCAAAACACTATGGTCCTAGAGCTTCAGTACTTCGAATTTTCACCTGTGATTTTATGTCTATTAGCGTGTGTATATATATACACCCATACATAAATGCATACATACATGCATACATATGACCTTAAAGTGTCTTGGTAATGTCATTCTCTCTTATCTCTCAAGCTTATTCAAATATTAATAAAGCATTAGATCTGAAACTACAGACCTATGTTCTACCTGCTTTCTTGATTTGGTTTCCCCCCTCCTTTTCTGTTTTTGTATACAGGCTGAATTCTAATTTGTGTATTGTGGATAGCAGTTTTGTTTGGTAAATAACCATCTAAAATATTTCAATATTCAAATGTTGTTTCTGAGCAATGAACCTAGAGTCTTGTGTGTGCTAAGCACATGCTCTCCTCACTGAGCTACACTGTCAGCCCTTGAATGGCTTTTGGATTTTAAGGGTTTCAGTTCTATCAAGGAGGTTGATGTTTCACTTTTAAAGAACTAAGAAAAATATAATGAATAAAGAAATGTGGAGGCTTAGCAGCATGACTCTAATCCTAGAATTCAGGAGGCTGTTTGAAGTTAGGTTGGGCTAGACAAAGAAATAAATAGAAGTTATGTGTTATCTCCAAAAAGTAAAAAAAGAAAAGTTTATCATAGGTAATAGATAATTTCAAATGAAAATCACAGTATTTTAACTCTTAACATGATTCCTCTAAAGGTAAATATTGATATTTTAAAAATCATTATAAATTCATGGATTATGGTTTTTTTTTTTTTTTTTTTTTTTTTTTTTTTTTTTTTTGGTTTTTCGAGGTAGGGTCTCGCTCTAGTCCAGGCTGACCTGGAATTCACTCTGTAGTCTCAGGGTGGCCTTGAACTCATGGCGATCCTCCTACCTCTGCCTCCCGAGTGCTGGGATTAAAGGCGTGCGCCACCACGCCCGGTATGTTTTTTGTCTTACTGTATTTATGGTCATTACTGGTACCCAGCTTGTTCTCAAAGTCCTTTTGAATTGGCTGCTGAATACTTTCAGTATCACACTAGTGGTGTTTGAAAGCTTTCTTGTTCTCTGGTGTGACGTGAGTATTCCAGGCTTATTTTTCTCTTGAAAGTCCTTCGCTGGAAATAACCAGCTGTTCAAGGAATCCTTTCTTTTTTCCCTGATACTGTGATGTTCCTCATTCAGCCGACTAGTTTTATGTCCTCTAGAGCATTTATTTATTTATTTATTATTTATTTATTTGACGTAGGGTCTCACTCTAGCCCAGGCTAACCTGAAACTTACTCTGTAGCTCCAGGCTGGTTCAAATTTACTGAGATCCTCCTGCTTCTGGGTTCCAAGTGCTGGGATTAAAGGTGTGTGCCATCACGCCCGGCAGGAAATTTATTTTAATTAAAACATATGCAACTTCTGCCACCTAGCCCGCTATAGGGAGATAGAGCTATTTTGAAAGGAATTGAGATTAATAATCGTTAAAGCAGTAGTTCCAAAACTTTCAATCTTAAGGAACTTTTTTATACTATTGAAATTATCAAGGGCTACCCAAAATTTGTGTTTGTATTTATAAATAATTAGTACTGTCTGTCTGTGTGTGCATGTTTGTGTCTGCCTCCCACCTTGCTGTTAGCATGCTGGGATTACAGAAGCCTACCATGGCTTCTGGCTTTTTCCGTGGAGTCTGGGGATCTGGACTTGGCTATTCCAGCTTTAACAGCAAGCATTTTATTCATTGAGAATCTCCCCAGCCCAATAATTAATACTTATATTAAAATTGAAACTAAAATTCAGAGTTATTTCAAATTTATTTAACAGTAACAGTGATATGCTTATTATATTAACAATGCTTTTAAAGGTTGCATTTTCCCTTTTTCATGATTTTTATTAACATATATAGACATAATGAATTTATTACATTTTCATCTATGTATATATTTATATACATATTCATTCTGCACATTTTCCCTCTCTTTTCTCTCTCCCATTCCTACTGATCCACTTCCCCTCTCCAAACAGCCTCCCTTCTACTTTCATAAGTGGTTTCTTTTTTGTTTGCTAGTTTGTTTTTTTAAGGTAGGGTCTCACTCTACCCCAGGCTGACCTGGAATTCACTATGTAGTCTCAGGGTGGCCTTGAATTCACAGCAATCCTCCTACCTCTATCTCCCTAAATTTTATTTTTTTAAAAAAATATTTTCATTATTTTTTGCAAGGGGAGAGAGAGAGAGAGAGAGGGGGGGGGGAAGACATTTATTTATGAGAGAAAGAAAAAGAGACAGATACAGAGAGAATAGGTGCACTAGGGCCTCCATCCAGTACAAACGAACTCCAGACACATGCACTACTCTGTGTAACTGGCTTTATGTGGGTATTGGAGAATCAAACTCAGGTTCTTCTGCTTTGCAGCCTTATCCATTAAGCCATCTCTCCAGCCCCTAGTTTTCCTATATTTATTCACACTTATTTTGTATTATAATATATAATCTAGTTTAGAGAACATTCCATGGTATACAAAAAGAATGTGTATTTGGTAGTGTTTTGATGGAATGTTCAATAGTTGTCTGTTAGGTCCATTTGCTTTATGATAACATTTCTCTGTTTCTATTTATCGTTTGTCGGGATGACCTTTCCATTGGTAATGGTGGTGCATTGAATTCACCTATTACTTGTTTTTTTAAATAATTTTATTTTATTTATTTGCAAGGGGGTGGGAGAGAGAGGAAGAGAAAGAAAATGGGTGTGTCAAGGCCTCTGCTGTAAACAGATTCTAGATGCATGCACCACTTTGTGCATCTGGCTTTAAGTGAATCGAACCTGGCTTGTTAGGTTTTGCAGGCAAGCACTTTAACCATTGAGCCATCTCTCCAGCCCTTGTTTCATGATATTGGATGCAATTGTGTGCAGTGCATATATGTTTAGAATTATAATGCTCTTAATATAATATAATTATAATTAATATATTTCCCTTAATCAGAATGAAGTGACCATCTTTTTCTCTTCTGACTAGTTCTAGTCTTTGAGTTCTACTTTGTTAGATATTAGAATAGTGATTTTTGCCTGTTTAGTTCCATTTGTTTGGACTACCTTTTCCATCATTTCCTTTCAAGTGTACTGTGTGTTTTGAAAGCAGCAAAATATGAATCTTTTTTTCTAAACCAATCTGCTACTCTGTGTCTTATGATTGTGGGATGCAGACTGTTAATATCAAGGTATTGTTGAAAGGTTTATATTAATTCCTGCCATTTTTGTTGATTTTTCTTTTAGTGTCAGCATAATGAAAAAGGCAAATAACTTTTTGAGAAATAATATTTTGACCTTGTAGACCCCAGTCTATGGACCATATTCTGAGAATTACTGCTTTAAATTATATCAAACTGTCCTATGTATTTTAGTCTTTATGAATCTATTTTAATTTCTATTACTCTAATTTTATTTTATTTTTTTTCTTGAGGCAGGGTCTTACTCTAGTCCAGGCTGGCCTTGAACTCATAGCTATTTTCCTACCTTAGCCTCCCAAGTACTGAGATTAAAGGTGCCTGGCATCATTTCCTCTATCCCAGATTAATTATATATATTTGTTACAAATGTGCAGAACTTTCAACCATGCGATCATTTAAAAATATTTTCAATAGATACTGCATGTTTCATGGCCCTTTCATATAATGAATACTTGGCTACTGTTCAGATAAATTTGTTGAATAAAAAAATGTGTGTAGAGGTATATATATATATATATATATATATATATATATATATATATATATATATATATATATATATATATATATATATATATATATACACACACACATATCCTGAATTGAACGATTTTGATATATTAGAGGTAATATAATATTAGTTGCCTGTGTTAATATGACTATTAAAAGTTATAGATCTCGGGTTTTAAAGAAGGCTCAGGGGTTAAGGTGCTTGCTTACAAAACCTAACGACCTGAGTTTGATTCCCAAGTACCCACATAAAGCAAGATGTACAAAAGGGGAGGGGTGCATGGGTTTGGAACTTGTTTGCAGTGGCGGGGGTGGGTGATCCTGCCACACCCATTCTCTCACTCTGACTCTTTCTTTGCTCACAAGTAAATTAAAAAATTTAAAAACTTATTTAAGAAAGTTGTAGATCTTACTTAGCTATTTATTTTTTTAAACTTGTTATAGGCTTAATTCCATCTTATATCACCACCCCCTGCCCTTACCCATTACCTTTGAAGTAGAACAACTAAAAATCATTTAAGAGAAATTAGGGGCTTTTGTGGATAGATCTATTTAGAGGAATTGGAATAGGCAGAATCCTTTATAATGTATTTCATTCCTTATCATATTTTCTTTAAGATTAATTGGAATTGCAGACAGGATAGCAGTACCCATGTCTTAAACCTATCAAATTTTATTTCATTCTGATTTGTCTATGTCTTTGTCTATGTCTTTGTCTTTTTGTCTATGTCTTTCTGCCACTTCCCCATCCCAGCAAAAGAGCAAAACAACAAAGCTTCTAGTGCTTTATTAAGAAGTGAAATCTGTCTTTAAGTGATAGCAGTGTTGGGGGTTGTTAGGCATTTTGGACACTACCATCTCTTTGACTTTTTCCATCAGGGAGAAATTCACATCTAACACCCCTAGTTAGATCTAAAGAGTGTGTGTGCATGTGTGTGGGTGCGTGTACATGTATGTGTGCATATGTATGGGAGTTAACCCTAGGGACTCAGTGTGTTCTAGGCAAGCACTCTATTACTCAGTCTTGTGCATAGCTTCTATGCTTGTTTTTAAGGAGAATTGAATAATGGTACACAGATATCAATATTGAGGATAAAATTTTAATTTTTTGAGATAGAGTCTCCAGTAGCCCACATTGCCTTTAAACTCACTGTGTAGTGGAAGCTTAACTACAATACCTTAACTATTCCTTTCTCAAACCTCCAAGTGACAAAATTATACACTCCTGGCTAATAATGACAGGTTTTGAAAATATTGTAACTTGAATTGTTTTTCTACATTTGAATTAATTTATAGACTACATTTGGCAACATGTCAGGAAGGACATTGGCAATAATATCAGTATACTGACTCATACTTTTAGTCTTCTGATAATTCTAGTTTGTCTGATTCAACTCCTTTTTTAGAAGGTTGAAAATACTGTTCTCTGTTCATGAAATGTTTTACTATACAAATATTCTGATAAGTCAGTATAAAAATGCTGATTTTAAAATTGCAAAAGTTTCTCTTCTGTATTTTATAAACCACCTGTTTTCTTATGTGCATAGTGCATACATATGAACAAAGTGCTTATCACTTGTCATCCATGAGTGCAGCATAGAAATTACTTGTGGTGCTTGTTTTGCAAGAAGTTCTTTAGTATTTGTGACATCAGCTTTGTTTTATATAATTAGTGTTACATGCTAGAATAATCTAAATTGTAATCACTAAATGGAAATGTAGTTCTTTCTTGTCTTGAGCTGTATTTGTTTACTGAATGTATACAGCTATTGACTATTTGACATAACAGTCATATAAAAAATTTCTTTGATTTTTAGTAGCAAATAAAAGTTTGACCTTCATTAAATATTAATAGATAACCTCATGTGTGTGTGGAAAAAAATCTTTCAATTTAAATTACCTACCAAAATATGCTATAGTTAGTTTCCTTGAATTTTCCCTTTTGGAAAGGAACAAAATATAAACATTTGATTAATACTTAAGATTGATACTAGAATCAATATTTAGACTGTTAGATAACTTCTTTATATTCACATGAACATTAATTCTGCACAACAATCCAGAACTTAGAGAACTACAACAATAATTTCTAAGTAATTCAAATTTTTCCTTTGGTCTCTTGTTAAATAATTTTGATTATAATTTACTTAAATAAGTTAACAGTATTAATATATTAACATTATTTAGATTTACAAGTATTTTCTTCATATAATTATTTCTCTGAACTGGATTTAGAAATAGTGAAATAAAATTATTGACTTAAAGTAAGTTTATTCATATTTTGTAAAAGCTTGTAGAATGTTATTTGGCTTTTATTTTAATATGTAAAAGGTTAAGCACAATAAAAGGACTTTTTCGTGTAACTAGTGATATGTTTCTATGATATAATAAACTTGATAAATCTCCACACTATTTGTATATAGAAAATATATTCGCTTGGTAATTAAAAAACAGAAAGGTTGCTTGCAAATGAGACTTTTTGTTCTTTTTAGAAATAATATAAATGGAAGCTTTATATTTCTGAGCAGAATTCGGGATTTCTTTTTGCTACTTGGCTGCTTTGATGTGAGTAGTGTAATAGTGGACATTAGCACATAAGTAAATGGTTAAATGAGTCATAAGATGGAACATCTGCCTCAGAAGGCCTTTTAGGCAGCATGAGTTACGTCGTTGAAATCTCTAATCAGTGCATCTGTCCCTGAGACTTCAGTTGATACAAGGATGGTTTTCTATTTTGGATTACTCACTATGTGAAGACAGCATATTACATTTTTTAGGCATTCAACTGGAAAATCAGTGCTGGTGATATCTAAATAATAAAGTTAGAGCTATATTTTTGAGCATAGAAATAAATAGGAATAGCAGTAAGTCTTTAAACTTTGATGATTGAGTGTCTTCTAGTGTTTGTTTTTGGTAGGGTTTTTACATTATAGACCCCTAGGTGTTGTCTTACCAAAGGTGGTAGTCTTACAAATATTTGAACTACAATGAGGGAAATGTAGACGGAAGCTGAATAGGTAGCTTCAGGTAGAATATTGAATTAAAACAGAACACCATATTTGGGTGCCTTCTGAATAGAGAAGGGAGAAGGGAGAGAGGAAAAAAGAGGAATGAAAGGAAGGAGAAAGGGATTGTAGTATAAAATTATGATAGTAACATAGTTATGGTACATGGATATTTGTATGTTTCATTCTTTATAATCAACAAACCATAGGAACAAATTTTTCTGATTATGTTTAATTTTCATTGAATGGCACAATCTAAATCTTCTTTTCATAGACAATGGACTTAGTTGTTTAATTATGTTTTTTTTTCCTTTTAGACAGGGTCTCACTTTGTTGCCCATGATGTCCACACTCATGTAGTCCCAGCTGGTCTTAAATGTGCAATCTTCCTGCTTCTACTTTCTAAGTGCTAGGATTATAGGCATATACCACCATACCTGACTTCAATTAAGCTTTAATACAAGGAAATGTGTAATTAAAGAAGAATGTGGGACTTTGAATAAGAGTTGAGCTCATATTATTTTACACTTTAGCACTTTTTAATCTTTGAAAGATACAACAGACATCAAGAAATATTTTATTCTAAAATTAGGATTTAAAAAGTTATGAAGACTTCTGATTTATGTCCTGGGATATAGAGCATTGGAATTATCATCATTCCTTATAAAGAAATAGCCTGACTGATTTCAAAATATAAGTACATATATGCCTATGCAGAGAGAGGAAACACTTTTTGGGGGTAGAAACACTTGGACACCAGGAAGAATACTTCATCTAGAATTGTAACAGATTAGTGAAGTTCAAATACAAGGTGACAACAATTTGTGAAATCCTTGACAGCTGCAAAAATGGCAAATTTTTTGTCTCCTCTGACTCCAGTGGGTAGGATAAGAACCTCAGGAGGCAGGAAACATTCTCCCAAAGTGTGTATTATAGGATACAACCAAAGAAGACGGTCCAGTCAACCCCCCCCCATCCATCTCTTTCTTTATTATGGCATAGAAACTTTCATCTGTGCACGAGGATGGGCAAGAAAGAGATAACTAGCACAGTAAGAGTTAGCGTGTTAATGAAACTCTTTTTCAGCTGTGGGGAAAGAAATTTGGGGTAGGTGGGTAGGATATAGCATACCTAGTTTCTCAGGAATTTGGTAGACTGTAGCTCTGGTTTTAGGGTCAAGGAAGAGAATTGAAAAAGCTACCCCGTTAAGATCCAAAGACACAGGACCAAGGCTGAAGCTTGGTCAGAACAATAGAGGGTAAATCCTCTCAGCTGCTACTTACCACCAAACTAGTATGTTTCTAATAACTGATTTGGGGAGAGGAGAGGAGAAAAGGAATAATAGACATCACTCATAATCTAAACCCCATCCTAAACATATATCTTTATCAGAATTTAAATCCTGTGGTATAGTGATGTTCATAATGGTGCTAATCTCAAAGCTAGCACTTATGCTTTTGCAGTCCCAAGGATTGAACCAGAGCTTTATGCATGCTTGGCAATTGCTCTACCACCACACCACACCTTTACCTCCATTTTAATTTCTAACTCACTCAACTCCTACTAAAGTCCTAAGAAAATCATAGACTTGCCCATTTTAAGGGCTTTTCAGACTTTGCTATCCCCTACAAAGTGGTATGCTTAAAAAAAAAAATGAGGCTTAAAAGAAATAAGGAAACACATTCCACGGAAGGTGAATCTTTAGAACTAGTCTCAGATGTGGTATAGATGCTGAGATTCTCTCACAAGGAATTTTAAATAACTGATTAAAATATAAAGACTAAGAAAAGGTAGACTACATGGGTAATTTCAGCAGAGATGACAGGAAAGAATCACGTTTAGATTCACATGGTGAAAAGAGTCAGTTTATGGTGGAATAGCAATGACAGAAACTAAAGCACAAAAAGACGAAAACTTGAGAGAAAAACTGAAAATATCTAAGAGTTGTAGGAAACTCTCAAAAGTTCTAACATATACATAATTAAAATAATTGAGGGAGAGAAAGCAGCAAATGTCATTTATGATGAAGACTTGTTCTCAAAAATGTATCATTAAGTGATTCTTATGTAAACATTAAGTGGAATTACAAAAACTTGGAGGTGTAGTGTACTACACTCCTAGATGCTATAATATAGGTGAGCTGTCGACCTATATATGTTAATGTACTAAATAATGTAGGAAACTGTATGTAACACATTGATAAATTTTGTGTATCTACACAAAAGGTAAGCACAGTACAAAGATTAGGTGATAGCACACACTCATATTCCTAGCAGTTGAAGGCTAAGGGAGGACGGCCATGAGTTCAGATCCAACCTGCATTATATAGGAAGACTCTCATTAAAAACAAGAAGACTGTTAAAGTCTCTCTTTATGGCCTTGAGATGTTGTCTTTATGATGTGTGAGATTCCTGTAAATATTTAGGTCTGTTTTAGATCATTTAGTCTGCTTCCAGTTTGTATTTATTAATTTGATATTATCACATTTATGCCAATAATACTTACATGCATACTTTTATAGTCAGCCACACAGTTATGGGGGGGGAAAGGATTTATTAAAGTTCCAAATCCAGGGGAAGTTCCATAATGCCAAGAGGCTGGGCCCCCTTTCACAAGTCCAAGGGGAGACAGAGACAGAGACAGACAGAGAGAGAGAGAGAGAGACAGAGAGAGAGAAAAGAAAGAGAGGGCATCACCAACACCACACACACACCAGCAAATGGGGGGGATTTCCTTCTCCAGCTTCCTTTCATCTTGCCTCCTACTGAGAGAGCCATCCACTCTGGAGGAAGGGCTCACTCTGGAGGAGGGACCTCCTCCTTTAGTTAATCCTTCCTGTAATTAACCTCAGAGACCCACCCAAAATTACTGTGGATTACTAAACAGGTTAAGTTGGCAACAAAACTTAACCATTGTGTGTGTGTGCATGCACACGTGCATGTACCTTTATGTCAAATATATATATTTTAATGACTTTATTTTTTCTTTATTTTCACAGTGTTTCAGGGTAGTCTTGCTTGTGTATTCATTTCCAATAAACTGACTCAACTTCCTTATCCTAGAAAAAGAAAATTTAGGGCTGGAGAGATGGCTCAGCGGTTAAGGCACTTGCCTCCAGTGCCTAAGGCCCTGGGTTCAATTCCCCAGGACCCACATAAGCCAGACCCACAAGGTGGTGGTCCTGGTTCTCTCTCTCTCTCTCTCTCTCTCTCTCTCTCTCTCTCTCTCTCTCTCTCTCTCTCTCTCTCTCTCTCTCTCCCCCTCTCCCTCTCCTTGAAAATGAATAAATAAAAATTAAAAAAAAGAAAATTTACAGGAAGTATGTTAATATCCTTACTGCTATCTCCTATTCTGAAACATGGCAAGCTTTATCTGTTGAGGTCTACTTTTGAATCATGTCTTTGTGTTATTATAACAACACGCCTGAGATAGGGTACTGGTCATCATTCTAGGAATATTAAAGTGTAGTACTGGCATCAACTTGAGGTGAGAGGACTTCATGGTGAGAGTAGATATGAAAGAGGTTAATGGCAAGGAGGAAATAAAAGAGCTAACTGAGAAAGCCAAACTTGCTTTATAACAACCCCTCCAAACATTAACAGGAGCTTTAATCTTTTCTGAGGGTGTGCCCCCAATAACCTAATCATCTATCTTTGGCCCAACAAAAGTTTCATTTCTTCTCAGCACTGCTATATGGGGCACTAAATTTATTTAGCACATGAATATTTTGGGGACAAACCAAATTGTAGCAGGGTGTTTGGAAATGTGTTAAAGGTCTCATTGTTTTTGCACATGTTAAAAAAATTATTTCTAAGAATTTTTTTTCAATTTTAGTATTATATATGTGGCATTCTCTTATGTTATATTTTGATTATTACTTATGTATTAAAAGTAATAAACATCAGTTTGGTTCTTTAAGTACTATAGGGATTACTTAAGGTAAATGTGGATATTTTCCCCATGTTCCTGAGTAATACATATGTTGAGTATAGAAGGCATTTATATATCTGAAATTCCCAGATAATTTTATAGTCACATTCAAATTATTCATTTCAGACTACTCTTAATTCATAGTTCAGGATCAGCAAGATTAATTTATAAACTTGGTTTAGGGATAACCTCCATAGATAGTTTTGAAGAAAGCCTCAAAAATAGAATACATTTAAGAGGAAATACTATGTATTCTGTGTTAAACTGGACAGTTGTATATGACAATTCAAGCAAATAACTTATGTGTATATATATTCTATTTTAAATAAAAAGATTCCTTGATAAAAAACATATATATTTTTCAGTTGTTAATAATGGTTATATTATGCCCAGATAATTTCTTCTTTTATCATATCTGTTTTAGTGATGGTTATTAGTTTTCAAATCAAGTCCATACACACTTTTTTAAAACGTATATTGAGACTAGATGTGTATCTGTTTTTACATCAGTGGATTATAAAAGGAAATAATGGCCCTTTTTTCATCTGCATCACAAGATACAGTCTGTTCCTCCCCTGTTTCTGTCTCTGTTGGGGTCTCACAATGTAGCTCAGCCTGGACTCATCTCACTTCTTTACTCCTAATGCCCTTTTCCTTCTATGCTGGTTTATTCACAGGGATATGATATTACACAAAAGAAACAAAAAATTGTGCTTTCCAAGTGCTTATATCTTAAAGATGAAGACAGACAATATGTCCTAGTATAAAACACTTGTTTATTAGATGATAGAATAAATGATAAGGAGAATAATTAAGTAAAAAGGGTGGATGGCATAGGAAGTGTTGGGTATTGTATTAGTTACCCTTTTAATTGATGGGCAAAATATCTGAAAAAAATCCATTTAAGGAAGGGACATTTTATTGAAGCTTATAGTTTGAAGTTACAGTCATGTGCATCATGACAGGGAAGGGACAGGCCAGGTGCTTGAGGTAGCTGGTCACATTTAGTTCCCAGGGCAGGCAGAGAGGGATGAATGCTAGTGCTCAGTTGGCTTTCTCCTTTTTATACAGTCCAGGGCTCTCATCTCATTGGATAGTGCTGCCCACTTTAAGGGTGGGTCTTCCCAACTTAATTAACCTAATATAGAAAGTGCCTCACAGACAAGGTCCAAAGATTTGATTCCATGGTCATTCTAAATCCTGTTAAACAGGTGGATTTACAGTTTTAAATACTTGAAGTCAGGACTCAATGAGAAGTTAACATTTGAGTAGAGAACCCAAGCAGGGGGGTATGAATCATCTCTGTATTTAGGAACAAAGTACAGCAAATGCTAGGGCCCCAAATATATGGTACCTGCTCAAGGTTAAAGGTGAATTATCTCTGCCAAGGTTAACCTCTCCCTTTGCATATTATATCTGCTTTCCTCTTTGTCATATAAGAGGGTGATTCTCCTGTTAAACCTTCTCTTCTTTATCATATTTTCTTTCTCGTGGTTTATTCCTATGAGCATGCAGATGGCTGCAATATTACCCATCTTTTTTCCCACAGTAAAAGAAAAACAAAATAAAAATCTTCCTTTGTCCGAATGACCCACCCCCAGATATGCTTCATTTCTTGGTTCCCTGCTAGACAAAACTTCTTCCTATTCCATTTTTTAAACTTATTCCCTTGAGGCTGTGCCCTTTAAAGAACATTTTTAAATGTTCTTGTTTAGATCACTATAACCTGTTGACACCTTCACCTTTTTATCAGTTTTTCAGATGAACTACTAGAAATTGGTTTGCCCTACTGTAATGAAAGTTCTCTGACTGATGTTCTTCAAAGTCTGATGAATAACTGGCAAAATGATGTTACATTGATGATACATAGCTCATATGAATCATTGATTACTTTCATGATTTTTTTTTTTTTTGGCCTGAGATAATATTCCTAATTAGAGTCAGAGGATGTGGGTACATTTTAAGGGCTTCCTTAATAGAAGCATGCTGTTAGTACAGTTAGTCCTCTGTGTTCATGAGGGATTACCTCCAGGATCCCTTAAAGATACTATAATCTGTACATACTATGCTCTTTTATTTTTGCATATAACCTGTGAACATCTTTTGTATATTTTGTTTGTTTTTGCAGTGCTGGGAAATGATGGAAAGGCCTTGGGCATGCTACCACTAAACTGTATCTCCAGTCTTCTTATAACATTTAGATCAGAGCTGCCAAACTATTTCCACTTTTGACTCCTTTTTACCCAAGGAAATTTTTTTAAAAATCAAACTCTTCATCTTTCAGCTTTATTGGAATAGCTTAAAACTGCATTTTCTATTTTTTAAGACTTCAGTTGAGTTTTACATCTGACTTTAAAAAGCATATCACAGCAAAAAAAAAAAAAAAAGTCAGGGCTGGAGAGCTAACTGAGTGGTCAAGGCCCTTGCCTGCAGAGCCTAACAACCTGAGTTTAATTCCCTAGTACCCATGTAAAGCTGGGTGTATAAGGTGGTGCATACATCTAGAGTCAGTTTGCAGTGGATTTAGGCCCTGGTATGCCCAGTCTCTCTATCTGCCTCTCTTCTCTCTCTGCTTGCAAATAACTAAATAAATATTAAAAATAAAAATAAATAAAAGTTGTCTAAATAATATGGCATACAAAAGTAATATCTTGATTTTACCTGAGAAATTTTTACACAGCCCAGAATATATAGGTGTATAAAATAGGTATACACATTTAAATAATAAGTTTATTTTAAAATAATTCTTTGATATACCTATAATAATTTTATCATTTCTTAAAGTTCAAAGCAAATTTTCATACTAATGAGATGCCTCTGTTTTTTTGTTTTGTTTTTTTTGTTTTTTTGAGGTAAGGTCTTGCTCTAGTCCAGGCTGACCTGAAATTCACTATGTAGTCTCAGGGTGGCCTTGAAATCATGGTGATCCTCCTACCTCTGCCTCCAAGTGCTGGGATTAAAGGCGAGTGCTGGGATTAAAGGCGTGTGCCACCACGCCCAGCCTGTATGTGGTTCTTTTACATAAATAAATACATTTCAGGTGACAGAAAAAATGTAAGAGCCAAAGGATCAGGAGGAATGCTTTGAGATGCAGCCTTCTAAACACAAAGTAGCTATTGCTTTCTTGACCTCACAGTAGCTGCTGCTTCCTGCACAAGACCTGTATGACATGATAGCCAAAATGATAACAACGTCAAAAATGAAGAGGGACTAGTTGGAAAGAAGGGGCTCAGTGGAGGGGGGCATAGGAGAGGGAACAAATGAGGATAGTGGGAGGGGATTGTGATCAGGGTACATTGTATACATGTATGAAGTTGTCAATAAAAAGTTCAAAAATTGGGGGCTTTCCCCTGCTCTTGCTTTCACATAGGCAAGAGCCCTCTGCACTCTCTCCTTTATTTTAAGTTCTGAGCTTCTCAAACCCCCTCTTGCCTCCTTGGGCAAGAGTTCTGCATTTCTTCTCTTCAGTTGTGGGTTATCCATTTATGGGAACCCAGTTTATGCCCCCTCTTGGACATGAGCTCTGTCTTCCTTCCTTCTATAATCTAGTAAAACCTATAAACTTGAAAAAAAAGATTAAGGGCTGGAGAGAGAGACAGTGGTTTAGGCGTTTGCTGGGAAAGCCTAAAGGCTGGGGTTCTATTCCTCATTACCCAAGTAAAGCCAGATGCACAACACAGAGTGGCACATACATCTAGGGTTTGTTTATAGTGGCAGGAGGCCTGGAGTATTGTCTCTCTCTTTCTCTCTCCAAATAAATAGATAAAAGGGTTTTTTAAGTAAAAAAATTCTCACTAAAGAAATGAATTTTAGCTGAGTATTTGATACTGTAGCATGTTTAGCAGCTTCAATGTTTTTAGAGTTGAATAAAAATTTAATTTTATAATAGCACCGAGAATACCATTTTATAAAAACATTCTGGCCTAATTCAGCCAAAATTCTTCTCATGATTTTTTTAAGAAACTTAGGTCAGCAACTCAAACAGCAAATCTTATAATCAATCATTTTAACCCAATATTATCCAAAGATACTAACTTGCTATTTACATGCTAAAGAATTATGGTAGGAAAATAGAACCTTTTGTTTTCTATAATTAAACCATTGTTTCTATAAGAGCAGAAAACTTTGTACAGTAAAAACATTCCAGTTCATAAAATATAATAGTCTTGAATCTGAGTGAGGTGTTTCAGGCAGAGATGGCTAGTGTTGACTGGTATGACAGCCTGTACAGTACAAAGTGTGCATGTTGTGTATTTAGAATCAAGGCTGCAAGTTGTATGATGTAGCATGGACAATGCCACCAGAAACACAGTGGATAGATACTTGATTTTGAATGAATTTTTGGTCACTGTGCATTCAGAAACCTCTTACTGTTGCCAAGTTTTGGGACTCCCATATTCAGTTACAGGACTGGGGTTGTAACTCACAATTTAAGAAGCTTGTCTGTTTGATTTGCTTTTTGTGTTTTGTTTTGTTTTGTTTCAGACACAACGTCTCATTTATCCTAGTTTGGCCTCCAATTTCCTATGCAGCAGAGGATGATCTTGAACTTCTGATTCTCCTGCCCTTCTTATCCCAAGTGCTGGGTTTATAATCATGCACCATCATGCCCAGTTTACATAGTTCTTAGAACAATCGCCCGGGGGAAACACTGTACCAAATGAGCTACATCTCCAGCCCCAGACAGTTTTTTTTTCCTCGAAAATATACAATTTTTTTAAAGACTACGAGTATGGCTGGGCCTCCTGCCACTACAAATGAAATCCAGACACATGCACCACTTTGTGGATATGGCTTTACATGGGTACAGGGGAATCAAACTGGGCCATCAGGGTTTGCAAACAAGTGCCTTTATTTACTGTGCTATCTCTCCAGCCCGCTCCAATTTTTTAAAATTAGAATTTGTTTGTATGCTTAGATAACATAGAGCCCATTGATATGTAAGGCCAGCTGTTTATTTTTCGGTATTTTGGATTTATCATGAATACCTTTATTTATTCACTTTCAAGCAGAGAAATAGAGAGAGAGGGAGAGAGGGAGAGAGCACCAGGGCCACCACCTTGTGGGTCTGACATATGTGGGTACTGGGGAATTGAACCCTGGGCTTTAGGCACCAGAGGCAAGTACCTTAACCACTGAACCATCTCTCCAGCCCCCAATACCTCTTTTTATAAAAGTACTTTAACTGCTTTTTAATCATATCTACTCCCAGATTGCCAGGATCAAGTGAGGTCTGCCAAAAATGTCAGTGTAACGTAATTTCATATTTCAATATTCTATTAAAGGTAGTTAGTCTCAAGTTTTGTGACTGTGGGGCAGTAGGGATCTAGGCTGACATTGAAGCAATATGACTATCTTTAGCAACAAGACATTATCATTGTACTGAATCATGCTGTCTTATCTGAGGAGTTGTACATTTGTTAGAGGTGCTTTCGTTTAATTGCTGCCCCAGTCAGGTTAAGTTCTGTGTGCAGTAACTCCACTTTGGCCACATTGATCAAAGAAATAGAGCACTACTAATATACATACAACAAATTTGTACTTGGATTCTATGTCTGGTTTAAAGCTGAATAGTCTGGTTTTGCTTATATGATTCCAACATTTGGTAGTCAATACCAATGTAGATAAAGTATTGATAAAAATGGATAAATCTGTTCATTACATTGAATATAAAATTGTTTACCATGAAATTGAAATATATAACATACTACATTTTCTTATGCAATTTTAAAATCATTGAAAAATGCTTCTGCTAATGCTAATTAGCTAGTAACAGCTATTGTCAATATGCTTCAATTATAGTATATTGTCTGATTATATATTTCAAAATTAAATTTAAGGTTACTCTAGGCTGTTTTTAAAAAGTACTTAGTAGGTTAACTTAGTGCTAGGAGCAGATTTATTGTATATTTAATGATAGGAAATAAAATTAAGATAAAGATTACCTATTTGATTATGTTTTCTCATTAAATTAGTCTGTTTTAATTTTTTTTCTTGTATATAACTAGAAGTGAAAAGTAAATTTAATTACCTGGCCAGAATGTTTCAGGTACATGAAATTTTCAGTTATAGCAACCACTACTGTCTGATAATTGGTCGCAAACATTTATTAAGCAGTTACGATAATAGATGGGAGTCTAAGGTTTGTTAGTGAAATTCTTAGTATATCTCTCCTTTAAATTTTCAAAGCTGAAGAGTAAAGTTTAGGTAGATGATGAAATTCATTATAACTCAGAACTCGTAAATTAATCTGTCTTGTATTCTATATGTTGTTTTAGGAAGATTTTCTTAAATTCATACAAGTTTTTTTATAAATGAATCAAGCCATATTTGAATATCCAGTATATGGACATGATGTTCTGAATGTTTAATAAATTGAAGTCATATTAGGAAAGAATACTTTTGCTCGCTTAACTATTTTGAGAAATTTTTGTTTATTTAAACTTTTATTTATGGTACTAATTATAATTTTTCACATTGTCAAATTATAGCCATAAATTGGGAATTGAGAAATTTTGTAGTAAGCTTTTTTTTAGTAAGCTTTTTTTTAATTTTTATTTTTCTTCCTTTAGTTGTACTTTATCTCAGAATGAGTGTAGTAAGACACCATTAAAAATATGTAATTTTCTGCTTATCCTTTTAACATAAGCATTCCTTGGTTGAAATTTCTACTTACATTTACTTTTCATGCCTAAGATAATTTTAATATCTTATAGAGCTCATATGATAAGCCAATTCAAAGTTCAAAGTAAAGCATAATGTTAAGATTCATTCATATTCATTTACATTCTCATTCTCCCTCCCTCTCTCCCCGCCCCTTTGTTTTGAGACAGAGTTCCACTATGTAGTTCAGGCTGACTTGAACTAGCAATTCTCCTGCCTCAGTCTCTGGAATACTGGATTACAGGCCTACACCACACTTCTTTCTTGCTATATTCATTCTTCTAGTGAAAGTAAAGCTTAAAAAAGAACAGTTCTACTTAGAAGCAAATTTTAATGTTGGTTTTATTGAAATAGTAACTTGGCTTATTTTTGGTTCAAAATGTATACTTAGTTTTCAGAAGTCAGGCATATATCTAGATTTTGCATGCTTTTTTGATCTAGTATATATATCTTGTATAACATTAGATAATTTTGCTATCCTCTCATTCTGTGCTTACACAAACCAAGCCTAAAGCTTAAATAAATGTTATTGAGCAGAGAATAATCTATGGATCATTTATACTTGTAATTTATAGGTCTTATACAACTTAATGTAGTTGGTAGTTTACTCAGAAGGTAATGTAATAATATGACCTGATTATGTAAAATGTATTTGTTTGTTCAAAGAAGTAAAGTACTAATTTTGCTTTTACTTACAATGTGATTAAATATTGTTTCTTTTTAAAAATCAATCTCTTGTGCCCTCTCTCTTTCTTTCTCTCTCTCTCTCTGTCTATGTCTGAGCCACACAGTCAGTTCTACTCCATTCTGGGTTACAATATGAGATTCTGTCTCAAAGGAGAAAAGTAAAAAATACATGTATCTATCTGATTTTCAAAGAGTTGGAGTCATTTCTGATAGCATTTTATATAGCTACTGTCAGTGACATGAAATAAAAATATCTTGCTTAATTAAACTAGACTTGTCACATCTTTTAAATCTAAATAGAACCTTAAACCTATACATTTTATTTTGTTTTCTTTGTGTGTGTGTGTGTGTGTATGTGAGAGAGAGAGAGAGAGAGAGAGAGAGAGAGAGAGAGAGAGAGAGAAGGAAAGAGACAGAGACAGAATATGAGAATAGGCACATGTGTTAAGGTCAGAGGACAATCTCAGTTATTGGTCCTCACCTTCCACCTTGTGTGAGGCAGGGCCTCTTATTTACTATGGCTTACTCCAGGCTAGCTGGCTATGGGCTTCCAGGGATTCTCTGATCTCTGCTTCTCATTTTGCTGCGGGTGTGCCAGGATTACAGGTGCGTGTACCACCATTTCTGGCTTTACATGAGTTTGGGGATCACATTTGCATGGAAAATATTTTATCCCCAGAGCCATCAACCATCCCCTAAATCTTATTTTCTAAATTACTGAGAATTAATACAAGTACCTATTTATTATAGTGTTCCATGTGGAAAGTGCCAGACTCAAATTGCAATGATCTTGTTTTTCCAGTGTTTAGAAAGTTGGTTCAGTTTTTTGCAGGGAACTGTCATTTGACTTAACCAATAATTAGAAATAAGTATTATTTTACTTTTTCATGGGCTTCTAATATACCAATAAACATTCATAATAAATACTGAAACATGCCACATGTGGTAGTGCATGCCCACAATCTCAGCACTTGGGATGCAGAGGCAGGAGAACTGAAAGTTTGAAGCCAGTTTATGCTCTACAGTAAGATTGTTAAAAAAAAAAAAATGAAACCTACCCACCCCCCTCCCAAAGAACACTCCAAACCTGAAATAGGTATTCATACTTAATTAATGCTTAATAATCTAATAATAAGTGCTGAAAATTATTTAACAAAATTATTACATAGTTGAACTTTCGAATATCAAAGGACCTGGATAGTTTACTTACCTGCTGTTGAGCAACAATTTATAACATGCTGTTTTGGGTTATGGTTGAGTAAAATATTTTATATCATTGGAGAAATATTTTAATTTTTGGGAAAAGTTAGCAACTTTTTGAAGATGAGTTTTGTTTTTAATATATGCTTTTGCCTTTTAATTGATTTTAATTTCTTGAAGTGTCTATCAGTTTTCTGATTGATTATGGTAGAGTGTGCCTGAAAAAATGTAGGCATTCCAAATGTACTTGATTTTTATTAAACGGACTTACCTTATCTAAAGTTCAGTGCCATTTGCTTACGGTTTCTGACTTTTGCAGCAGAGAATAATAGTGCTCTTAAATTGAATTGATGCTGACTTTTAAGGAACATATTTGTTCTGAACAGTCTAAAAAGTGTGGAGATTCATGTCAATATTCAGAATTCACATTTTCCTTGAACAGAAGGTTGTGATAAAATAGTCCATGGTGTGTTTTCATTGCCTGTTGAAAGACTTTCATGCAGTTAAAATAAGCATTTTGATGGTGGTTGAATTAAGAGTTTTTGTCAGTCTCTTCTCATCATGGATGATTAGACTAAAACGTCTGCTTGTCTTGACTTGAGATCACCACAGCTTCAGATAACATGCTTTGTGATTGAAGGTCGAAATATTTTGAATTCTAATAGGCTGCCAGATGAATTGCTTGAAATAGACTGTAAAATTTCAAGGCATTCTTTTCCATCTGCTGTGAAAAGAACCATTGGGAATGGTTGAGCTTGATGATCATAGAATTACTGGATGGTGATTCTAAAACCCTCAAAGGGAAGTTGCTATGGAGATCTAGTTCCAAACTGTGAAATGATTCACCTTTGAAAGGCTGCAGGGTCTGAGGAGCTGAACACATCATTGTTCAGGTGGTCATTGGTTAGGAAATTGCTGGTGCCTGTGTAATCAGCACTCCTGTGGTAGTTAACGATCTAAAAAGGTTTGTTCTGAAAGATGTGGGACAACAGCAATGTGCATAAGATGGCTTCTCTCAATCATGGTTTGCTCAGCCTGGTGCTTGTAAAAATACAGCACACTAAATAGCACAGAAATGAACTGCTTCATTGAGGAAATATTTTTGAAAACAAGATTTTGCATTGATGAGCTTGACATCAAAATAAAATAAAATAAAATAAAGTTTTGGTAGAAACATACTTTTTCTTTGTTATAACATCCTGTACATTGGTGACAGATGCTTTTTATCTCTTAGAGTCCAAATGCATTTCCATGGTGAAAGGTTCAGCTTTTACTATCCTAAGTACTATGTCAAGAGGAGCCTTCTTACAGAATTAGAGGATATCTGAGAACAAGTTTAGAAAAGCCTACATGTCATTGAGAATGAGTCTAGGAAACTCCCGAAATAATTAAGAATAGCAAGTAATTCATCTTTGTAAGGCAGGCTGTTCTTCACAAATTATTTCTCATTATACATAAGTGTAACAGTATTTTAAATAGATTTTTATACCAATTTAAATGCTAAGAATTGATTTTTATTGTTTCATATTAAGTTAAATATTAAGAATCAACTTTTTATTTCTAGAAAATTCAGGATGAAATAAATTTTAAGATTTATATGATGTCCTCCCATGTGAAGATTTCAGAATAAATAAAATTCAGTCTTTGCTTTATAAATACCTGTAATGTTGAGTTCAAGTAACCAAATGTGAAACCTTATCAAAGATAATTTATATGTCACATTTCTCTTTGTAATGTTTTCTCCAAACATTATTAAGATATAATATTCATGCAACAAAATCACATTCCTTAGTGTTGAGTTTGATGTATCCAGTCATGTATCAAAATATATAGTATTTTCATCACCTTAATTTTTTTCCATATCCTATTGGTAATTATCCTTTTTACCCTGATCCTCAAATAATTACTGGTCTACTTTTTAGAAGTTCATATAGTATCATATGATATTTAGGTTTTTCTTGGAGTGTTTTATTTTCCTTACTAGCATGCCTTTTAGGCATGTGCATTAATATTTTATTTCTATTTGTTGCTGTTAGCCTTGGGCATTACAATATATCATGATTTACTTAGCCATTTGTGAATTAGTAGATATTGTAATTGTCAGTTTTTATTACTATGAGCATTTCTGTACAAGTGTTCATAGGGACATTTTTAATTTTTTAAAGTTTTATTTATTTGCAAGCAAAGAGAGAGAGAGAAGAGACAGAGACAGACAGTGAGTATAGGCACACCAGAGCCTCCTGTCACTGCAAACCAACTTCAGATGCATGCACCCCTTTGTGCATCTGGCTTTACATGGGTACTGGAGAATTGAACCTGAGTTGTTAGGCTTTGCAGGCAAATGCCTTTAACTGCTGAGCTGTTTCGCCAGCCCCCATTTCTATTTTTTTGAATACCTAAATGTGTGGTTGTGAAGCATATGGTAAATGTATGTTAACTTTACACTATTTTCCAGTTGCTGTAACATTTTGATATTTTTCCACTGATATGTGACTTCTAGGTCCTCCATGTCCTCTCTAACACTTCATATTGTCAGTCATATAACTTAAGACATTTCAGATAATATTTCATTGTGGTTTTATTTTCTGTGTCTAAGTGATTAGTGATGAGCATCTTTTCATGCCCTACCCATCTATGTACCTTCCTCAATGAAGTTTATCTGAAGTAGTTCTTTAAATCTTTCCCCCTATTTTGGGGGGATTATTTGTCTCATTTGGACTGGAAGTGCATATTTTGTAGACAAGCCTTGTCAAATAGCTTTAAAAGGTTTTCTCCCACTTAGTGGATTACCTTTTTTTTGCTTCATTTTATCTTTCAAAGAACAAATTTTTTATTAGGACATTCAGTTTATTAATATTTTTCTCTGGTGATTTATTATTTTTCTTTAAGTTTAAGAGCCAGGGTGAATTATACCTAAATCTCTATATGCTAACTAAAAAACAAAATAAAGTTTAAGAACTTTAGCTCTTCTATTTAATTTTTTGATTTGATATGAGGTAAGTGTTTATTATACTTTCTTGATCATTTTACAGTAGTCCCTTTTTATCCACAGGGGACATAGTCTAGAACCCCTGTGTCTATCTGAAAGTGTAGATAGTATCAAACCCTATATCTGTGTTTTGTTTCCTAAGTCAAAGCATTCACCTTTTCACTTAAAGCACTTAATGGATTCTTTCTGGCACTTTGGAATTGTTTGCATGTTCATGTGGAGGGCAGAGGTTGAGTTTTCAGGTATTATATTCCATTGTTCTCCACCTTACTTTTTTCCCCCTAATTTTCAAAAAGTTTAATTTTTTAAACAAGCAATTTATTTACCAAAAATGTACAGGTATAACATTAATTTTCTAAGATTTTTTTTAATTAAGTAGAAATTTGTATGGTCAAATCATGGGTTGAGACAGGTTCTCACACTGAATCAGGAGCTCACCAATTTGGATAGACTATTAGCCTGTGAGTCCCAGGGATTCCCTGTCTGTCTCCCCAGTACTGGGATTACAGGTGCTTACCATCACACTCAGCTTTTTATACAGGTGGGCATCTGAACTTAGGTCCTCATGCTTGGTTAGCAAGCATTTAACCAACTGAGCCTGCAAATTTGTTAAGAATAATTTTTCCTGTATATAAAATGTTTGGTTAACAGGTTGTTTTGTTTTTCTTCCTGCACTTAAAAAATGTTATACTTTCTTGTGGTCTTCTTAATTTCTGATAAAAACATCCCTTTCTAGTGCCTTTAAGTAGCTTTTTATATTTTGTCCATGTTGTTTAAATTTTTAAAAATTATTTGTAATAATTAAAATTATATATTATTCATGCATGCACACATGTGGGTGTATTCTTTTACTGTTGCAACCAAACAGCAGGTGTATGGTGGGTCACTTTTTGCCTCTGGCTTTACATAGGTGCTGGGGGATTGATCTTGGTCAGACAGGTTTTACAAGCAAGTCCCTTTAACTGCTGAGCCATTTCCCTAACCCCTGCCCATGTTTTATACTGTTCTGTTTTCCCCACCAGAATAGGGAGTAATCTTTTTCCAGTGGGATTTTACTATGTTATTATTGGAAGCCCTCGGATTAGGCTGCCTGTAAATCCATGGTACAATGTCTTCTCTGAGTTACACACAGGTACTTCCCTTAGTGGTAGCATGCATTCTAGAGCTTGGGCCATAAAAGAATTTTTGAGGGTTGCAGTTTAATACTACTTATTGAAATATAATCATATTTGTATACTAATTTTTGTTAAATTATAATTTTTAATTGACTGAAGAGTTAAGGGTTGGAGAAATGGCTCAACAGTTAAGGCACTTGCCTGCAAAATTCAAAGACCCGAGTTTGATTCCCCAGTACCCAGATAAAGTCAGATGCAGAGTAGTACATGCATCTGGAGTTTGTTTGTAGCAGCTGGAGGACCTGGCGTGCCCATTCTCCCTGTCTCTCTTCTTTCTCTGCTTGCAAATAAATAAATAAATAAATATTTTTAAACAGTTGATAAAGACTACTTTCTAAAGATTTTTAGTTTATTTGTACTATTTTTCATATAATATTTAGAGGTGAATTAAAGATGTAAAAGCTTCAATCCAGTATGTTAGTACTGATTTGTAACTAGTTTATATTTACTGGTAACTAATAGAGGAATTGTGAGAGGCAGGGCGTTGGCTAAATATTGTATTGACTTCTAAGTTTCTTTCCCTATCATTTTCATTTTATTCAAGATTTTTTTATGATTTGCTTGCTGGAGGCTGGGGGTACACACACACATATATGTATGATATATGTATATATGTATGATATATATATATATATATCTCTGGTAGATAGCTTGCCTACTATACTTAAGGCCTTGGATTTATAACCACCACTATGCAGGTGTGCGCACACACAGCTGGACATAGTGCTGCATACCTGCATCTCCTAGTATTTAGGAAGTGGAGGTAGGAAGATTGTAAGTTTTGAGACCATATTATGCTTCATAGTTTATTCCAAGCTAGCCTATGCTACATAGCAAGACCATCTCTTAACAAACCAAAAAAAAACCCAGAACATTCCCTTAGTATGTTCTCTTTAGGGGTTTGGGAATAGGACCAACATTTATTCTGCTGTCTTTAATTAGAGATTTCACTGCATTTTTTTCCCTACTGTATATTATCTGTATTTGGAGATGAGGAAACTTTAGTTAAAAATATTCTTGTTAACTTATATCACCTTGAACAAAGTTAATGGCAAAATTCATAATTTCTCAAGACTCAATTGTTGGCCTCAAGAAGTGCTCTTTCTATAACCCTTTGGACCAATGGGATATTTTCCTTAGATTTACTATTTGTGCCCCATAGGTACCTTATTGTACTTTGTCTTTGCTATATCTTATTTTAAAATAGGTATAATAGGTAACCATTATTACAGTGTTTTACCTGTGATAGGAAGTGTAAGGGTTATGGTAAGTACAGTTTCAGTGGGGTTCCCATTCAAAATAACTTAAAAAAAATAAGGTAGTTTAGTCAAATGTGGTGGTCCACACCTTTAATCTTAGTACTTAGGCTGAGATAGGAGGATTACTGTGAATTCAAGACCATCTTGGGTTACAGTGTTCCAGGTCAGCCTTAGCTAGAGTGATACCCTGACTCAAACAAACAAAACAACAAAAACAAGATAAATGTTTCCAAGGAGTTGATCCTTGAATTCAAAATTGCCCCAAAGAAATTAACTTCTTCCTTTCTGTATCTCTGCCTTGACCAATTTCATCCTAAGATCGACCCTCTCATCAGCCTAAAATGGCTTGTTAGTATCTAACTAGCAACATGATTTTTAGTTCACATGTCTGCGAGGAAAGAATAACTGTCCTAGCCTCACAATAATTTTTTCCCTGAAATTTGTTCACTAGGGTCATTTTAGGTCACATGCTTAATTATTTAATTTGTGGCTCAAGACAATCCTTTGTTCATTGTGGCCCAGAGAAGCCAAAAGATTGAATACCTCTGTGTAAATTAATCTAACCTGAAATCACCTACATTCCTAAGCCATTGGGTAGCTAAAATGCACACATACTCACACACACACACACACACACACACACACACACACACACACACACAATTTGGGGGAGTTAATACCAAATCTGTACATATCATTGTCAGATATAAATGTTGTGGTTTCTAGTTGTGTTAATTTAGAAAGGGGAAAATATGCCTATTAAAGTTTGAGTTTAAAATTTTTTATAAACAAATTCACATTGCTTTTGACTGGAAAATATCTTACTTAATAATACTGGTTTAAAAGGTCAGACTATTATGGGAGTTGAGCAGTATGATGCTGATGGAATTTCACTAATAGAATTGTAATAAAAATATTTCCTCTTCATTAAATATGTGGTAAAGTTTATTGTTCATGAAAATGGAACTAAGACATCTTTTTTGGGGGGGATCACCAAACAAAGTAGAATGGTTGTTAAACCTCTTAATTCTTTGAACAGTTCTAATTTGTTTGCTTTACCAGTAAAACTTCTTGAATGCCATGTTTTATAAGTTTTCCTCTGTTTATTTTTAAATTCTCTTTATTTGGTTTAATAATATGATTCTGTACTCCACGAGAGAAAAAACTTAATGCTATATAATGTCATCAAGTTTGTTGGTCTTTTTTGAAAGCCTCTTTTCCCTCTCTCTCTTATTCAGTATATTTCTACCACAGGTAACTGATTTTAGTAATAAATTATTGCCCTAGACCTCACTTTATGATCAGTGTGACCCTGGAAAAGTCTGCCTCATATACATGTTTTGTTGAAATTGTAGAATTTCAAGTAACATTCTAGGAATCCAAAAATCAAGAAGAGGCCTGAAAATCACCCTGGAAGATTTTTGAGAATCTAGTTTCTTCTTCGTCCATTTTCATACTTCAAGAGTAGTAATTCTCAACCATTCTTATATCCATAGTAAAACTCAGTCCAAGAATTTTGGTCCCAGACTCTGGGGGGAGGGAGAAGGCTACTTTTAATAAACTAGAAAATAATTACATACATTGTAATATTCTTTAGAAGTATATATTATTGGGCTTGTGAGATGGTTCAGTGGTTAAGAGCCCTTGCTGGTAAAGTATGAAGGCTTCTCAGGATGGACACATCCTAGTGCAACTCCTCAGAACCCACATAAAAAGTTGGGCATGAACACACATGTCTGTAATCCCAGTAATGGTGGAGGGGTAGATTGGATAATTACTGGGGCTCACTGATGATCAGCAGCTCCAGGTTGAGGGAGAGAGACCCCATTTCAAGAAATGACATAAGCAAATGAGTTATAAGAGAAGGACATTTGACTTTCTCCTCTGGCTTCCACACACATAGCACGTGGGACACGCACAAATCAGCCAACATATATATACACCAATCATCACACATACCACACCACATACATGCTCCACACACACATACACGAAGTATATTGCTATACACAAATGAAAATCTAGCACTAATTGAATATATTAACGACTGTTGAATTTTATACAAAATGTTCTACCCCTGAGCTGTATGTCCTCTCTGTGTTAACCCCAAAACACATATCATTAATACATATGCATACATTTATTAAATAGGAAGCAGTGCTTTCATAGCTTGGTATGAGGCAAGGATAAGGGAAAACAGTGTCTGGAGATATTGCTAGTATTTCAGAGAAGCACATTTTTGTCATGGCACCTTTGTGGGAAAAGCCATTGAGAAATTTAAGTGCTTGAGATTTACTGTACTGGGTTATGCTAGTGCCTCTTGTAAAACATTCATATCCTGGGAGTTCCATTTTCTTCCTGATTCTCAAGGCTCTTAATTGTTAAGCATTAGTGTGTTATTCAGTTCTGGATTTTCTCAGATTGATTTATATGTTTTAAATGTACCCTGTGCATTTAATTCTTACCTTTTCTGGGCTCTAACAGTTTTCTCCTATAAAGGTTGTATCTTCTGTGAACTACCGTCCTTCCATCCCCCATTTTTTTTTCCTGGATTAGGATTGCTTTTTATGCAATTACCCTTTCATGCAACACACGCACAATCTTATTTCTCCAATTAGACTGTAAGCTCCTTGAAAGTACATGCCATGTCTTATACTTTTGTCTCTCCACAAAATGCTTTTGACAAAACTAACAATAAAAGAAAGAATGTGAGCCGGGCATGGTGGCGCACGCCTTTAATCCCAGCACTCGGAGGCAGAGGTAGGAGGATTGCCATGAGTTCAAGGCCACCCTGAGACTACATAGTGAATTCCAGGTCAGCCTGGACTAGAGTGAAAAACCAAAAAAAAAAAAAAAGAAGAAGAAGAAAGAAAGAATGTTAGTGTCATTGCTCATATTGTTTCTGCCTTAAAGTAAGCTGGGATAAATTGTGATATGCTAAAAGATTATATACTCCTTTGCTTGGTTGCCTATGAGCATATTCAAGGTACAAATTTTAGATTAAGTGACTTAGATTATGTGAAAATAAAATTCTTATATGTTAATGTTTTCTATGTGTTGCTAGACCTTGATAGATTTTTGTGGTAGTAACATGCAGATTTATATGTGGAATATGTATAAATATATAAGATATAGCTATAGATATAATACATTTATGTTTTCTATGTTTATATTTCATTTGATTTTGTTGAGTTCAGTTGTATATTGTCTACAGTATGAATACTTTTATCCAAGGTTAAAACTTGGCTATCAAAATAACATGATAACATGTTTGACATAATTGAATATATTCTTATAAGAACAAATGTATATGAATGAGAAGAAATCCTATTTTTTTTTCAAATTAACTGCACTATTTCTATTTTAAACATGAGATCTTCTTAGCATTGCAGCTGAGTTAAACAAATAATCTTTATAAGCAGTGCATGTAGTTAAAAATACATTTATACATATTATTTTTAAAAACCTAGTTAACTTTAAAATATGTAAGTTTTCTTGTCGTTTAGGGTTCTGTGAAGCTGATCATCAAGAGGCTTGCAAATCATTGGTGGTTTCTATTTTCAGATTTCCACATCCCGGAGTAATTTGCTTTAATTTCACCCAATTTAACCTATACTTCACACCATCACCATTCAGCTTTAATAGCTATGTTCTATGCATAAGAAAAGCAGATAAATGTCCACAATTAGGCTGCAAATGATTACAACTAGTTAGGGCTTTATGAAGACAAAACTTAAAGGACTATGGCGCCAAACAAAGCCACAAAAGACGGCTAAAAATGCTGTCTCGAGAAGTCAAGTCTACCATGGCATTTGATTTACACTTTTGTAGTTGATTTACTTATTTTAATATATTAGCAGGTGTGCCTACTCAGAAATACTCATCGTTAAAGAATAATAGTACTCTGTTGTTAATTTATTTTGGTTTTAAATGTATTTGCTTCTTGAATTTCAGCATAGATAACCAGGCTTAAAATTTTTTAACACTAAAATGGTAGCATTTTTAAAAAATTGTGGTTAATTCATTTAAACTATACTTGCATTTATATGTCTTGTCAGTACATTTGTGAAATTAAGACTTTAATGAAATGGCTATATTAGATCATTCTATTAGACGAGTAATGTGTTACTTTTATAATTTTGTGCGGAATTCTTTTTTAGATAGATCTTACCATGCATAATCTAAGCCTATGGAGAATTATATGTAAGATTATTTTTAATTCTATTAGTATGCCCCTCCTGTGGTTTAGGTTCTGGTTGATGGTTAGTGTATAATAGAATTTGTTTATTGTTAAGATTTATAAAACCTAAAAGCAGCTTTAACTCTCACCCACCATGACTCAGGGAACTGAGAAGAAGAGGGGGCAGAAAGATTGTAAGAGACATGGTGGGGGAGAATATCCAGAGACATTGCCCCCTCAGTAACAACATGCAAAGGGGGGTGGAACCGGGTTGACTCCTAGGCTGTTCACAACCCCCTACCCCATGGTCTGATCCAGACTGCCCATGGAGGAGGATATCCAACTAACCGGGGACAGGGAAGAGGGAAATAGGGGAACTGGAGACATCAACACATTATTCCCTTATTAAGTGTATCTAATTATGGATAATAAAAAAAAAAATTACAAAGCCTAAACTAGCCATTTTAATAAAACGTTTTCCAAAATAGTTATTTTTTAATAATTAAAATACTTTATAAATTAAATAAAAGTATTTTTGATTAATGTATGCTTATATTAGTTTGAAGACTATCTCGTCTCTGCAAAATTTTCCTAAGATTTCAGTTTGCTCTTTAAAAAATATTTTTCTAAAGTAATATAATGAACATAATAGAATACAAAAAATTCAAGGTCATAGTTTAGAGTTTCAATTTAGTCTATCTGTCAGATACTCTAAGAAATTCTATATTAATAAGATGTAGCAATATTGATGGATAATTCATTTTATAGTCTATGTGCATATATATTATTCTTATTGGAACACTGCCCATTTTAGAAATATTGTGTTCACTGTCTTATTTTATACAATTGACATTTATTTAAAACATTTTATTTTGGGCTGGAGAGATGGCTCAGAGGTTAAGGCACTTGCCTCCAGTGCCTAAGGCTCCGGGTTCAATTCCCTAGGACCCACATATGCCAAACCCACAAGGTGGTGGCTCTGGTGCGCTCTCTCTCTCTCTCTCTCTCTCTCTCTCTCTCTCTCTCTCTCTCTCTCTCTCCCCCTCCCCCCTCTCTCTCTCTCTCTCTCTCTCTGTGTGTGTGTATCTCTGCTTGAAAATGAATAAATAAAATATTTTAAAAAAATAAAAATAAAATAAAACATTTTATTTTAGAGGAGCCTTATTTCCTTAAATAGTGTCACCAAAGCTTATTGTTCTATAGAAGCCAGAATAAATGTGAGTGGTCCATACAATTACATTTTTTATAATTTGTAACAGATGCATGTTGGTAGGTATGTTCATGTACCTTTGTATATAAAACCAGTATATGTGTAATCTGAAATTTACCTTTAAATTTCCTTATTTTAAAGACAGTAGTTAGTTTCCTACAAAGTAGACATGGAAAGACAATACTGTTACATAGCATCACAGTTGTATTAAACTAGTTCATATGCTATATCATAAAACTTTCAGTCCAATCAGCAACTAAATTTAAATACTGCAAATTGTAGCAGCAAAACAATAATTCTGCTGATTAGCCCCTTTCCATTTCTTGTAAGTGAACTGTTTATGCTGTTGAGTACCTTTTGAAAAAAGAAAAAGCCAAAACAGCCTTGATTAGTCAAGGAGTAATTGGATGACTTGATTTTAGCAAGAGAATGAATTGGTTGATGATAGCCTGTAACTAAGTGTAGTGGTTCTGTTCAGATGAATACATAACATACAGTCATCAGATCTTGACAGGTAGAACATATAAGCAGTGCTAAAAAAAAAAATCTAGCCCTGGGGTAACAGGATGGAAATGGAAGGCAATAGGTTTGCCATGTAGTCTTTTACTGGAAAATTTGAAGTAATTTGAAAGAATTCAGAGAAACATCCAAATTTTTCATTTTTGTTTTATATTGGGGATGAGAGGATTCTTGTGCATGGAGAGACTTCTTATTTTATTACCATATTCCCCGTTTTATGTTCTAAATACAATAGCAAGACAAAGGAGCTAATAGGATCATTTAACTTGTCAAGAGGATCAGCAATATATCCTTTCATTTTTCTTGAAGATCGTGGTTGTTAGTGCAACCATGGGGGAAAACCTTGAACTCTTAATTGTATTCATATTTAACTATTTGAAGTCTTGGTTATGCAAGAACTTTTTGGATGTTGCAATCTTGTAAGCAATTCCTTAACTATTTTAATGCCTGTAAGTTTATGTTAATGACATAGCACAAAGCACAACTTAAAATTTTTATAGTCATCTTCAGTGAGATTGTAATTGTTTTTTTCCCCCAAAAGAATATCATACAGTAACTGACCTTCTGTGCTATAATGTGTTATGTGGGCTCCAAAGTATCAGTTGAACAAAATATGGAGTTTCTTTTTTGCTAGATGAGTGAAATGGCAGGGGTAAACCTGTGTAACTACTTGGGGTGGTGACAAATGTAGCAAGGTCCAAGCCCATTGAGAACCAGTTTAGGACTGGCTTTGATTTGGCACCACCTGGTGGTGAGTGTTAGCTCTGGCTTAACTATCAGTGGTAATGACTAGATTTTGTGGACTGACAGGGACTTGAGGAGTGCCCTTTACATTCTAGAAACCCCTAAGGTAATTGGTATCTGTTTTGTTGGACCAATTAGGGTGAGTTGTTTTGGAAGACAAGTTGATATGCAATGACTTGCCTTACACAGTCTGCTCCCAAAGGACATGGTGGTTTTCCTGTCCTTCATCTCTCTAGGCTAAGGCCAAGGCCATGTTTCTGTTCTCATTTCAGAACTGTGAGTTATTGTAGCTAAGGATGTTATCATTTTGTGAAGTATGTTGCCTGGTTTTATAATATCTTCTTTCATAGTTCCTTATATTTGGATCAAAGAATATATGATCTCTTTTTGTAAGGTGGACGTTGTCATTCTACAATTCTAACAGCAGATAAATGGTGAATCTTCCATTTTGCATCTCTTCTATTCCCCCTTCTATGACTCAGAAAACTAGATAAAACTCAAAATCCACCTGGCGTGGCGGTGCATGCCTTTAATCCCAGCACATTAGAGGCAGAGGTAGGAGGATCACTGTGAGTTTGAAGCCACTCTAAGACTACATAGTAAATTCCAGGTCAGCCTGGACTAGAGCGAGACCCCACCTTGAAAAACAAGCAAACAACTCAGAATCCATTGGTATTTTAAAAATTTAGCAACTATTTTTATTTGTTAATTTTACCTGTCATATGTTTTTATTTTGAAAGCATTTAAACACCAGCTTCTAGGGCTGAGGATATAGGGTTAGTGGATAGAGTTTACCATGCAAGCCTGAGTACCTGAGTCCAGAACCCCAGGCCCTATGCAAAAGATGGAAGCCATGACAGCTTCTGTAATCCTGGCATGTACATGCACAACATACTCACATTCACACATACTGAAAAATAATGTGTGCCAACCTACTTTAAAAATAAAATAAAAGCTGGGCGTGGTGGCACACGACTTTAATTCCAGCACTTGGGAGGCAGAGGTAGGAGGATTGCTCTGAGTTCGAGGCCACCCTGAGACTACATAGTGAATTCCAGGTCATCCTGGACTAGAGTGAGACCCTACCTCAAAAAAAAAAAAAGAAAGAAAGAAAGAAAGAAAGAAAGAAAGAAAGAAAGAAAGAAAGAAAGAAAGAAAGAAAGAAAAAGAAAAATAAATGTCAGCTTCACACACTAGTGGATACTATTTAATTTCTTTGCACAGCATCAATACATTTGAGTATAGGATTAAAAATAATTTATATATCCATCAAAACCTGTGTATGGACCTAAATCTAAATGTTAAAATGGCTTTAATATTCCAGCAGAAACTAGTTTTATTCCTCTCTCATCCCCTAAAGGTTTTACTATGCACGAGGAAATAAATGTAGCTGATCTCTTCTTGGCAGCCGTTTTCCTCATGGTAGTTAGGATATTGCTTAGCTCCTCTTGTGAACTCTTGGTTTGGGTGTGTCTCTGCCTAAACTTGGTGAACTTGAGGGCCCATTTGTTCTTGGAGACATATGGCAGCTTCATGGCACACTGCTGATTCATGTCCCACAAAAGTTGGTATGCTTGCTGAGGCACCTACCTGGTGGCTGTACCTCATCTTGCTCATTGCAGTCATGAGGGTTTGGCATCATGGTCCATGGGTTTTCCTATCTTGGAAATTTACTTTTGAGCTTTTTTTATTACTCTGTTCTTTCTAGTCAACATCTAGTAAATATTTGTTACATACATCTCTTAAAATGTGTATTTTTAGCTAGGCATGTTAGTACACATCTATAATTCTAGCAATCTGGAGGTAGAGGCAAGGAGGATCAAGACCAGTCTGGGCTACATGAGAATGTTTCAAAAAAACAAAAAGATTATACCCACCCTATAATGAATAAATTAATTTCCTCTCATTTCCAAGGCAGTCTAGAAGAAATTGGAGTCCTTACCCAAATTAACTACCATCTCTGATTTGTAGAAGAGTTATGGAGAATTATTTGAGATAGATTTCAATAAAAATGATGGCCGCTGGGAGGGGAGGGCAGTGGGGAATTGGGGATAACAACTCATTGTTTGCCCACTAAATGTTGTAACTCATTATGGACAATAAAGTAAAAAAAAAAAAAAATGATGGCCGCTGAGCTTGGCAGTGCACGCCTTTAATCCCAGCACTCAGGAGGCAGAGGTAGGAGGATCCCCATGAGCTCGAGGCCACCCTGAGACTACATAGTGAATTCCAGGTCAGCCTTAGCTAGAGTGAGACCCTACCTCAAACAACAAACAAAAATGATGGCTAAGTATACTATTAAATATGATTCCTAGGTTAAATATGTTACCCTAAATATGGCTTCTAAGAAAATCCATTTTTATACCTTTCCAAGAAGCGCAGAGAGAAATGAAAAGAAACTAGAAATCCGTTTTCACTAGCAGTACTGTGTGCAGTGAATAAAGGGGTCATGTGAACTGTATGCCATTTAGTAAATCATCTAAGCAGCAAATCCAATCTTTAATTGTTGTAATGTTGGGGCCTTACATACCCCACTTTCAAACTTGATGCCGCCATTTTTTATCTTCTATGCTGCAATTCCTGCTTCTATTGAGAATATTCTTCTTCCTTACTTCTACCTTCCAAAACAAGTTACAGCATTTTTCATAGTAATAGTTAAATGTCACTGAAGTTACATCCCCATGACTATCCCCTTTGTTTGAACTACTACAATAACCTATTCATATGACTTGTAGTATGCATATTAATTATTAAAACATGATTCTGTTCCTAGCTACCTAAACTTGAGATTGTGTATTAATGCATTTCCATTGCCCACTTGTGCTTTGATCTGAGCTGATCCACAATTGAGTCTAAAATTAATTAATGTAAAGGGGAATGTAGTGGTTATGTTCTTATTACTGGCACAAACCATCTAAGCAGAAGCATCTTAAAGGGAAGAAATTGTTTTTTTTTTGAAGGGAAGGTTCATCAGGGCATACATAGAAAGGCACGGCAGCAGGCTCACGGCCACACATATCTGTGGGAATGGAGAGGGGAGGGAGAAAGAGAAAAAGAAAAAGCAAGAGCTGCCTCTGAACACCCAGTAGGCTAGACTAATCAACCCCAAGTTGTATCCCTAGAAACATACCTCCTCCAGGAACATTCCACATCTCCCAAAGGCTCTACTAACAGGGGACTAAGTTGGAAACTTAGTCACAGACACTTGAGGCCACCACAGGGATTGAAAGAATGGATGACTACTTTAAAAATTCATTAGCACTCAGAATAAACACTAACTCTAGTTATTCTCATCTACAAAGCAATCTCAGAGGAAATAGAGTCTACCATTCCTGACTCATATGAGAGACTAATGGTTACAAAGCAGTGAATACTTGTTATAAAAATGACATGAGGGCTGGAGAGATGGCTCAGCAGTTAAAGGAGCTGCTTGCAAAGCCTTGTGACCAGGGTTCCGACTCCCCAGTATCCACATGAAACCAGATGCACCAAGTGGCACGTATGTCTAGAGTTCATTTGCAGTGGCAAGCAAGAGGCCCTGGCACACTCATTCTCATTCTTATTCTCTATCTCTCTCATAAAAATTTATAAATAAATAAGTCATTTAAAATTTTAAAAAACAAAGTAAATAAAAGTGACATGAAAGTAGTAAAATTTGGAAAAAATTTTTCTTAAAAAAATAGTAGAATGATATCAAATTGATAAAAAAATTAAATATGGCAGCTATTCAATTAGAAATGTATAATAATTAAAAATATGCCACACCTGGCAGGATATAACTTAATGTAGAAACAACACACACATGTTTTTGAGGCTCAAAAGTGGGATTAGTCAAAATACAGTGGCAAACATGAGGAGCTTTGAGAGCTTCATGTGTCTTGTATAGAGTTTGGCTAAGCTGAGCATTTACAGATGGTGGGGGTGGTAAGGTTGGAAGGTGAGGAAGGAAGGTTTGTAGAGGGATTTATTTACAGGCAGAAGACAAGTGATGTTTTAGAAGTAAGGAAACTAGTGAGATATTTTTGGGAAGGATAAATGTAGCAAAAGCAACTAATTCAACATTGGAAGTAGGGTGAATATCAATATTAATTTATAATATCATTGTTTGCCTTTCATACATTTAAAGTACCTATTATCAACATAGAATAAGAAGTAAAAATTTTGTTGAAATAAATGCTAGTGCTCTTTAAAGTACTTCTTTTCTGCCTGCTTCTTTGGGAAGAGTTGATATATTGCAGCAAGTAAAAATGTGAAACCCCTTAGCCAACTGAAAATAAGTGTAGGTATAGACTTTGGGTAATTCACAATTTTTAGGTGACTTTAAGGATTCCTTAATGATACTGGTATCTAATTATCTACAATATAGGTATAATACTGTTACTTCTATGACTATTAGGCAGAATTATCTGGTATTTTATAAATTTGAAAGAATTGTTTAATATTGTGTGTTACTTCCCATCAGTTAAGTGATTTCACTCATAATTAAAGGGTTTTTGCTTGCCACTATATCAGTATAAGCTCCAGTTTTTAACTTTTTTTTGTCTTTATGCCCTTTTTTCCTCTTTATCTCATCCTTTCCCACTAACTTGATTTTGATTCACTACTTGGAATTATTTTAAATTTTAAATCAGCAATTTTCTTTGCTTTTCTCTCACGTTCTTCCTTTCCTTTCTTTTTCCCCTTTTCCCTTTTCTCCTTCCTTTACCCTTCTCCCCTTCCTTTTCTTTCCTTTCCTTTTCCTTCCCCTTCCCTTCCCTTTCTTTCAGAGGCAAGGTCTTGTTCTAACCCAGATTGACCTAGAACTCACTCTGTAGCCCTGGCTGGTCTTGAAGTCACAGTGATCCTCCAGCTTCAGTCTCTTGAATACTGGGATCATAGGCATGAAGCATGGGGTTCAGTCCACAGGGATTCCTTGTCTCTGCCTCCCCAGCTTGGGATTGTAGGTGCAGCATGTATCTTCCCTTGACATGGCTGCTTGGGATCTGAAGTTAGGTTTTTATGCTTGAACAACATGCACTTCACTGACTGCACCATCTCCTCAGAATCAGCAAGTGAAATTTTAAAGTAAATAAAATACATTGAGATATGTCTTTCTTCCTCTTTGTAATTTAAAGTAATTCTTTAATACAGAGATAAGTAAGTATTATAAGCTTTGAGGTCCAGGTATGAATTATATTCTATTTTTGCTCAAATTCCTTTCATTGTCAAAATGGAAAAGGGTCTACCTAGGTTATGACTAGAATTTTAAAATACTATTTAGTTGGTGAGAGAGAGAGAGAATGGGTATGCCAAGGACTCTAGCAACTGCAAAAGAACTCCAGACACATGCATCACCTTGTGCATCTGGCTTTACATGGGCACTGGGGAATCGAACCTGGGTTGTTAAGCCTTAACTGCTGAGCCATCTCTCCAGCCCATGGCTAGAATTTTAAAGTGCGCCTATAAACTGGGGCTTAAACTCTATGTCTCAATCTCTCTCCCCCTCCCCCTCCCTCTCTCTCTTAATGTAGCCCCCTAGCTTTTTAGTGGTTTTACTGTGATTCGGAATCAGAACGTAGATGGTTAAAGCACTTGCTCTTTACCCTGTGAGACGAGCTGGAAAGTGATTTGAAAAAACACAACATACAGATAGATGTTTTGGTGCTGATTTAATGTTACTATATGTTGCATGATAGTTTTTACTTCTCTTTTTCTAGACTATGCATTTTGATTATATAATAAATACCTTTTGGTTTCACACCTGGTTGGACTTTTAATTTTATATGCATTGGCTTTATCATGATGCAAATAAAGATCTTTTGGCTCTAAATCTTATCCTGATGGCTCTTCTTCCCTCCCTGCCTCACTCCCACCCCTTCACTGTTTTTGTCTAGTTGATTTGTTTTCTTCAGTTGTCCCACTGTTCATGCTGCCTTCCTCTCTCACACAGTATCCCAGTTCATTGTCTCATGGGATTTGGAGATCTTCGGCATGCAGCAGTTTCCTGTTAGCTGTTCTCTACTTCTGGTAGTCTTAAGATGCCGTTTTCCATTTATTACTCACTAACACAAGAACCACTGTGGGCTTCCTCTGACTAGCAAAGGAGATCTAGACTTGATTCTGATATCAGTATGCCCTATCATCTGTTCTGTTTGCTATAATAAATGTTTATCTTCTACTTCAGTGTAATTTTTCACTGTGACCAGCTCTCCATCAAGCATTATTCCTTTCAACTTCTGTTTTTATCTGATACTCAGTCCTGCTATGTTATGCCTTCAGCTTCTTTACCGATACTACTTCTATTTTAATAATTTTGCAGATTACCTGTTATTAATTTCATTTAAGGACCTTGCTAGTAATGTTCTCCTTTTTAAATATACTTTGTTTTCCCAACTAGGTTGTAAGAATTTTGTTGTTGTTTTTGAGGTAAGGTCTCAGGCTGGCCTTGAACTCACAGCAATCCTTTTGCCTCTCAAGTGCTGTGATTAAAGGCATGCGCCACCACACCCAGTTGATTGTACAGATTTTAAAACCAAGATCCTGTAGTTCTGGTTTTTGTTTTTAATTGTCACAGATATACAAGGGAGTTTCTTTCAATTGGGAATGTTTTAATTAGCAAGGTATCTTATACTCTGCACATGTGGTGAGAGGGTGGAAACTTATATGTCAAATAATCTTTATCTGTGCATTAAATACATAGTGGTAGAGGATAGAAAGAATACTAAGTCTAACAGTTCCCTCTTGCCCACATATCTCCTATTCCCAAGAAAACTCTAGACATGTTACTTGGAATATCAAGATTTCTAGTAAATGGTTTACATGTCATGTGTTTTGTTATTTTTTTAACTATTTATTTATTTAGAGGGAGGAAGGGAGTGTATGAGCATGCCAGGGCCTCTTGTCAGTGCAAATGAACACCGCATGCTTGTGACACATTTAGCGTCCTGCTTATATGGGTGGCTTGGAAATTGAACATGAGCTGGAAGGCTTTGCAAATAAGCACCCTTAACTGCTGAGCTATCTGCCCATCCCACATCATGTGTTTTAAAATTTACTTCCAACATCTAGCTAAGGATGTTTCTCATAACCAATACAATTCAACTGTAATAAGTAATATAGCAAAGTTGGGGCTAGGAGTCTACCTTAGTAATAGAATAGTTGTGTAGCATTGTAAGACTGTGGGTTCAATCTCAAGCACCAGCAAAAATGAAACAAAATTCAATTAATATTAACAAACTTAACAATACATAAAAGAACCTGAGAAGAAATAAACAGAGAAAAGATCGGAAAATGGGGAAACTGGTTATCAAGAAACAATGACTTTCAGTACTCTGCAATGAGTAGTCATTCCTGAAGAATGGCTTTTTAGTTTTTCACCAAGAAGGCAAATCATCATTAGGGTCCATTTAAATTTATATTTATTTGTTTTTGAGACAAGGACTTGCTGTGTAGCCTATGCTAACTTAGAACCTCTTTGTAGCCTAGGCTGGCCTTAAATCTATGATCCCTCCTGACTATATCTCCCAAATCTTAGAACCATAACAGTCGTAACCATAACAGAACATAATAGTGGTATCCCTTCTAAGTTAGATTTCTGATAGCATGATGGAGAACACATGTCAGGCTAGTGAATTGAGTTATAAGTAAGAGCTTAAGAAGTGGAGACTTCGCAGGCATTAATAGCTCTTCTAGAAAGATTGGGTCTGAACTGAAGAAAAGAAAGTGATAACTATAGTGGGAATTGATATCCAGGAGTGACTGATGTAAATGTTGCAAGAAAAATGTTAGTGAGAGTAAACGTATAAATAAAGGGGAAAGAGGTGTATGTTAAGGTCTCAAGAAATAGAAGGAACAGTCAATGAAGAAACAATTTTGGGAATTTATAAGATCTAGAATAGAGATTGTAGAAAGAACTAGAAATATGAAATATGTGATGATTTGACTGTAAAATGTTCCCCATAGCTTCAAGTGTTTGTGATTAAGCCTCTTTAGTCCCTAGCTGGTGGAGCCTTTGGGAGGTGGAGCCTTGCAGGAGAAGTTGTATCATTGGGGGTGGGCTCTGAGGTTTATTAGTCCAGGCCTATGGGTGTTGAGAGCTAACTCATTCTAAGACTGCTTCTTTCTGCTGCTGTGACAAGATGTGATACCCTGGCTTCCTGCTTTGCTTTGTTATCCTTGCCATGATGAAACTTCCTGTCAAATTGTAAGCCAAACAGACAACCAAATAAAAAAATAAACAAACAAAAAACCAAAAACCTTTTCTCCCATAATCTGCAACAAGAAGGTAACTGCTACAAAATAGTGTTTCCCATTTTAGTTCTAGAAAAAAGGAGTAATGTTCATCACAAATTACATGCATTTTTCTTGTGAATAAAAAAAAGACTAGGTCATCTGTCAGGTTGCAAGGGCTTCTTAGGAAAGAAAGATAGGAAGTACAAGTGTTGAAAGGAGGAACATTTTGTTATGAAAGAAAACATGGTAAAATTGTTGGGTAAGAAAATCTTGTGATGAACTAGCTCAATGGGTAAAGTGCTTGCTGCACAGCATGGGGACCTGAGTTCAGATCCCCAGTATCCATGTAAAAATGTTCGATGTGGTGGTATGAGCATTATATAATCCCCACTGGAGGTAGAGACACGAGAGTATCTGGGGTTTGCTGTCTATCTTGTCTAGCTGAAGTAGTGAGCTCAGAGATCAATGAGAGGCCCTGCTTTGGCTAAATACGGTAGAGGTTGGTTGAGGAAGACTTTCTGGCTGCCACACACACACACACAAATGTACACACATTCGTGCACACTACACACACAGATCTTCATAGTGAAATCTAATTTAAGCCTAGTTTATAATTTTCTTTTTTTAATGATATGAACAATGATGGCTTATTATATTTAATATTATTTTAGTCACTCATATATTTAAAATATACAAATATAGAAAAATAATTGGACATAAAATAATGTTTGTTGTAGTATGGGGTTTCCTCTTTCTGGCTGATTGCTATAAAGCCAAAATTATAATTAAAATTTATATATTTTTATTATATCTTTTAAAAGAATGGCTTGTTTTTATAAAAACCATGGGTTCATTATAAAAGTTTAAGTGGGAAAAAAAACTGACCAGGAAGTTTAAGCAGTTCTTATGCTTCTAGCAGAATTGCATTAGGGTTCTTCTCTATTAGGAATTTGGTTAAAATTTGAGGATCATAATTAAGAAGTTGCCTTAAAATGTCCTGTTGTAGATTTAATTATGTCTCCTATATGAAGACAACAGTGTAAGGTACTTGTCATTCTGAGTGTCAGAGAAGATTGAGTTATTTCTATAACTCACCATGTTAATGTTGTTCTGCCTGTCAGGATGCTTTTATTTATTTATTTTTTTAGAGAGAGAGAGAGAGAGAGAGGAGAGAGAGAGAGAGAGAGAGAGCGCACACCAGGGCCACCACCTTGTGGGTCTGGCTTATATGGGTACTGGGGAATTGAACCCAGAACCTTAGGCACTGGAGGCAAGTGCCTTAACCATTGAACCATCTCTCCAGCCCAGGATGCTTTTATTTTTATTTTCCTATTTTATTGTGTCATTTTTAAGACAAATCATAACAAGAAGTAGGGCTTATATGTTTATTGTGTTTATTAAAATATAGCTCTTTGGTTTTTGCTCATGATTTTGACATCATGTATTGGTTGCATGCCTAAAATACTTAAATAATACTTTAAAAGTTTACATTTTAATTGTAATAATATTGCAATAATATTTATTATTGAATAATCTATGTTAATACAAGTGACCTTTTATTCTGGCCAATTATATTTTAAAACTAAAGCATATCTTAGTTTTTATTATCTAAAGATGAACTATATTCACTGTTTCTCTTTTCAAACTCAAGTATACTCTTTTTTTAAATATACTCTATTTTTACACTATCTTTATCTAAAATAATTGATACTTTGTTAGAAACATCCTATTTATGTGAATTATAGTCAAATTGATAATTTTAATGGGATAACTTTGCTTATAGGTATGCTTATTGTTTAGTAGATGTATCATTGCATTTTTGTTTATTATATTTCATAGTATTTGTTCATTTTTTGATACTGTTCTTTATCTGGTAATTTGAGTAAATCTCAGTTGAATTATGTTGCCACATTATGTCTTCCAAAGGGCATAAAGTCAGTACACATGCTTCAGTAATATCTGGTTGTTTTACCCTTATGTTTCCATTTGGCAATTTGAAATTATGGCTTCAACTGCACTTTAAATATGTGATAATAGCATGTGTTTCTAATAAGGGCCAGCACCATTTTGTTCAGATAGTGTGAATGGTTGTCACTCATATATGACAAATGCACCTTCATCTGCTTCTTTGATAGCCCCCTAAAAACCATACCCTCAAATCAGGCCGATGAAATTAGCTGCTGTGTAAATTGTGTGTCTGAGTGGTTCATTATCTAATCACCGTCAGAACCACAGTGATAAAGTAGATTGAAGCAGGGAAGAGGTCTGCCAGATGATTTCAGCCTCTCCCCCCCCCCCCTTCAAATCTGGTTTCCCATGGAAACCCTAATAGTGCAGTTTAGAACTTCAGGCTTTCATGCTTGGAATTCAGTATCTTTTAAAGTACCAAACTTGGAAATGCCAATAGTTCTCGAATATAATGCAGTATTCCTGTAAAGATAATAATGTCACTTATTTCTATCAGTATTGTTAAATGTCGAAGCTCTTGAACTACTGTTTTGTTGCTAGTACCTTATGTATTACCAAACAGAGAAAAGTACTATGTTCTACTTGAAGAATTCAGAACAATTTATTCACTATTTGTTGACCTTCTAAAAATCTTTCACTCTACTCACTGTGATCATAATCACTTTTTTATTGGATTGTTTCCTTTAATCCATTTTAGGTGCTTTTGAAGATGATGATATCACACATGTTGAAGGAAGTGTAGATCCCATTCGAGATATGGAAATAATACATGAAGAGCTTCAACTTAAAGATGAAGAAATGATTGGGCCCATTATAGATAAACTAGAAAAAGTGGCTGTGAGAGGAGGAGATAAAAAACTAAAACCTGAATATGTAAGTGAAAATTTATAATTTCTTTACATAGTTGAGTTTTTCTTGATTAAATATTTTTGGGTTTTAGTATTTAATGAAGTATGCTTTTGTGATTAAAAATTCACTGATTTTAGAGAAGTTATTAAATATATTTAGTTTCATTGTTTTAATTGGTGATTTACACAAAAGATTAGTCTTCCATAGGGATTAATTGAATGAAAACATTCTTTTTTTGTTTGTTTTTGTCTTTTTGAGACAGAATTTCACTTTGTAGACCAGGTTGGTCTCAAAGACATTCTGTGGCCCACGCTGACCTCAAACTAGCTGTGATTGACTCTCCTCAAAACTCTGGAGTGTTTGGATTATAGACATGAGCCTGCAGTGAATGAATGTCTTAAAGCATACAGATAAATGTCTTGATGGAATGCAAACAGGCATCATTGTCCTTAATACTCACATTTTTTTCTGTCACATGATTAGTAATTGTTAGTAATATTATAATAAGTTTTAAAACCAGTGCTTGAAGCTGAATATAATTTAATTATCTTTTACATTAGAAAAACTGCACTAATTGTACATTTCCTTATTTAACATCTTCCATTAACTTCCATCTTCGATTATTTAACATCTTCCATTAACTTTCTTGCTTTTTATACATCTTTTGAAAGCACAGGTTGAACTTGTCTTTAATAGAAAAATGTAAACATCTTCCCCCCTTCATTTTTCCCTTTACTGTCAAGCTTTTCTGGATAGATAGAAAACATCATTGCCTAATTTTTTTCATTCCCATAAGCTTATTCTACTTTTTTCTTTCCTCATATTAGATTCAGCTGCTTCAGAAAAAGGTTGTAAGTCAGTGTTTCTTAACCACATTTTCATTATCACCACCTCTCAGAAGAAGGAACAATATTTAAATTCCTCCCTAGTGAGAGACTATTAACACTTTATTAGGTGGCAGTTGGGAGATGGCTATTTGGATAAAACACATGTGTGAAAAATGAATTTGCCCTCCCAACAACATGTTAATGCCAGGCCTGGCACATGCACCTGTGATCCCAGGGCTCAATAGGCAGAGATAGTATGTCCAGGGCTAGCTGGCTAACTGGACTCTGGATTCAACTGAGAACAGAGGCGAGTACCTTAATCACTGAGCCATCTCTCCAGCCCTAAAATAAAGAGGAGAGCAGTCAAGGAAGATACCAATGTCAACCTCTGTTCTCCACATGTACATGGCACTCATATACACACACTTAAGAAAGGAGATTTCATTAGGTAAAGTTGACCTCCTTTTAAAAAAAAAATACTCCTCTTTTAAAAAAATTATTTATTTGCAAGCAGAGAGAAAGCAGAGACAATGAGTACCAGGGCCTCTAGCTACTATAAAGAACTCCAGATACATGCACCACCCTGTGCATTTGTCTTTAATGGATACTGGGGCGTCAACTCAGGTCGTTAGGTTTTACAAGCAAGCACCTTAACTGCTGAGCCACTCCAGCCCTAAAGTTGACCTTTTGAGGGCCACAAATAATTTTAGATATCTAAGATGTCTTTTTTTTTTTCTTATTATTAAACCAGCCTTTTGCTCTTCTACAAGAGATACTAAACCCATTAAAAATACACACAGTAAATCATCTTGTAGTAAACCTGTTGTAGAAATACCCAGTGACAAAAGACAGCCGCTTTGGCAAGAGGAGAGTGAAGTTTTATTCTAAACCCGGGCCCGGGGTCTCCAAGCTCAGGAAAAAGGTCTTGGGCCCCGCACCCCAGTTGACTGGGAGTTTTTATAGTCAGTACAGAGTAGGTATGTGACATTACACATGCCAGTTACCATCACCTAGCAATTTACACATTTACAATAGGTCTCAGGAAACTCAGATATACTCCCCAGGTATCCTCCAGCCTTGTCTCTTCCTTATATCACAGAACTTCAGAGCCCTGACAGTTTCCCACTTCATTCAAGGAGATTAGACATCTGGCAGGCAAAAATCAGTAGGATGTAACAGTGAATACGGGGGAGTGGGGGGCAGTGAGCTCATGCTCATTTTGCTACAATACCCCCCCTTCTCCACCTGGATTATAAATCTTCATATCCTTTTAATTTTAGTGGAACCTCCTGGTATTCCTGGCAAACTATTTGGAGTCTTACTGCTTTTAAACATTAATATTTGAGGGGCTGGAGAAATGGCTCAGCGGTTAAGGCACTTGCCTCCAGTGCCTAGGGGCCTGGGTTCAATTCCCCAGGACCCACATATGCCAGACCCACAAGGTGGTTGCCCTGGTGTTCTCTCCCCCTCTCTCTATCTCTGTATTTCTCTGCTTGAAAATGAATAAATAAAAAAAATTAAAAAAAAAAAACATTAATATTTGATTCATATAGAAATAACATCTTCCCTGCTGTTAGCATAGTGCTGTCATAATCTACCTGATTCTGTGAAGCTATATAGTTTTGCTGGATAATGTTTAGATGTTTCTTAATCTGGGTTGACAATTACCAAAATATATATAGCTAAACAGAAGGACAAGTGCCTGTCTCTGACCTTTAGAACTTAACAGGATATAATCTGTTATCAAAAGCAGAGAATCTAACCAGACATTGCAAACACCAATAGGACTGGGGATAGAGTCCAATTAAAATTTTCAGGCTTCTGTCATGTGTAGTTCAGCCAGGCCAAAGTAGAGCTGAGGTCTCTTCCTCAGGGACAGGTTTTCATCAGGGCTTCATCTGTAGTGAAGCCCTGGTGATGCCTGGTGATGCGTTGGCTGTCACAACTGGCTGAGGATGCTGTTTTCTTGACTCCCATGTGATACCTATATATTATTTTATAGGCCTAATTTCTTAGGGGTGTGGGTCCCTTGTGTTATAAATTTAAGGGAATACCCTCCCAGTGGCAGAAGAATCTGGCCAACTCTGTAAATCTAAGCAAAGAAACATTGTTAATGACTAACATTACCAATACCAACATGTTTGAACAGTCAGAGCTCCCTAATGTTGAGCTGCAGATTTAATAAGACAGAACAAAGAAAGATTGGACTAGTTTAAATTAGTTAACTATCAGATAAACATAACCAATAAGGGCAATCCTGCAATTCAGTTTAAAGGCAAAACAGTGGCTGACTAATCAGGACTGGACAGAAGCAGAAGAAAGTATAGGTTTCTGTAAGCCTGTATCAGACAAGAGAACCCAGTATTTGAGTCTTTGCTAGCATTATAATATTCTCTTACTGAGTGTTTAAGACCATGCAGGCAGCCAAAGTGAATAATACATTGTATTTTTAGATGCCAGTAATGGCTCTATAGGAGAGACTCTTGGAGACCTGTGAGGAGCTCTGTGACTCTCAGCATTGTGTCATCTGTTAGGATAAGTCAAGGCCGTGCTGACCATGTGGCATTCCCGCTCTTGGGAAGCCTGGAGTATCAGTCTCTCCTGATGCAACTTTCAATGTGGCATACCCGCTCTTGGGAAGCCTGGAGTATCAGTCTCTCCTGATGGGACTTTCCTGTTACACAGATACACTTACTTGGAGTCTTATCTCTGGGTTTTCTCACCTTCCCTGATCAGGAAGTCAGACAACACCAGAGGCTAGGAGCCAGAGGTATTCCATCATCTCCTGTGGTCTCTGACGTGGGAGTCAGAACCAAAATGTTGGTTATCCTTTTGACTCCGATGCTTCCAATTGGCTTGGGTCTTTACCTGTGGTCATTAATCACGTAGAGAGATTCTATTAATCTGATTAGCAAAACGTAGTCAGGTGACAGTTTAAGCCATTTCTGGAACATAGAAAACAGATATAAGTATCTTGTCAGCTGTAATCACAGGCAGAGCATGTTAGTATCCTTAAGACTGTACCTTATAAATAACTTTAAATCAACTGATTTAGCCCAGAAATTACATTATAGGAAAAGTCAGCATAAAATTTTGACATCCTTGAAAACATTTCTGACTAGTCTGTGTACTTATGTAGTTACCAATCATCCTGAAGAAACTAAAGTTTAAATTATTTTCTCTGACAAGGTAACTTTGACTGAGACAATGGTTACACACATTTAAATAAAACAAAGCCTAGTCTTTGTTGAACTAAACCAACCTGACTCCATTAAATATTATAGACATTTGACTTGCATAAAGTAACTTTATAAGCAAACACCCTAACCATTGAACCATTTTAGTTTAAGACAAGAGTAACATTTAGGTTTGTTAGAATATATTAAGCTCATATGAATTTATCAACATTATTTGTACTTAGCAGGTTCTCAGAGCAGGGAAGTTTTCTTAGTTCTCTTAAAACAAAATTATGATGACTAGATTATTTTATAAGACTTAGATGTTAACATCAGTGATGGGCACCTGACAGAGCCAGGATGAGCAAAACAGGAACCATTATAACATTAGTGTTTTCAAATATGTTTAGATACACTCTAATTACAAAACAACAAACCCATATGTGCACAGAACACTTTCATTGCAAAGATAGCATTGGGCATGGCAAAGACAAATTGAACCAATACAAGATTTAAAACGAGCAAGACAACAGCAAACTCTATCTCCAGGTCTGATAATTTTAACAAGTCTCCTGAAGTTTTAATTTTTCCCCTCTAGTTCAGCTACTCACAGTCTGGAAGAACTTCTCCCGGTTGCTGGCAGCTCTCCACCATAGCCATCCATAGTCCTGGCATTCACTGGTCTCCACTGTAACTCAGAGTTCATCCTTATGGCTCCATCAGACCATTCAGGCAATCCAACATATCTGCTTCACATTGCCCATGGCAAAAACCATGTTGTAAACCATGTCCTCCTGTGTTTGTTATAATTCATAGTGCCAGGCGGGTTACCAACCTGTTAATTCAAGGGGAATAAAACGGCCTTTGGAGAACAGGAAACTCTTCAGCATTCAGGCCCCTTACTTCAAAAGAGTCTGCATTCTTCCTGCTGCCCGAATGCAGATCACCTGGCCCAATCTTAATGACTATAATCTCTCAAAGAATCCTGGCTGAACAGGCAACGGTTTTAGCCCAGAGATTTTCCTTTTTTTTTTTTTTTTTTGTGCCATCTCCATCTGCTCACATCAGCAGCTCTGCATAAGTTTTCAGGACACACAGGCAGGCAGAACACAGCAAGTCTCTCATACAAACTGCTTCTGGAAAAGTCCCAACAAAATTCTTTCTCATCCTTGTAAGCATTCAGAACATATTCATTTGTGGAGGACACCTGGATCAAACCATTACAATCTGCCCCTGCCCCCCAAATAATATACATGATGTAAGATATAGCACATTCAGTTCAACTTTAGAGGTTCCTACTGTTAGGACCCCAGACCCCCGACTCAAAAGAAGACTCTGACCAACTCTCCTATGCAACAGGCAAAGGGTTTTATTAAAAATAACCAGGCATGCCCAGGGCTTAAGTGCGTATCCATAGCAAGACAGAGGCAATGAGCCCAGATCCCAGTTTGAGCAGAGCCTTTAAAGAGAAAACAAACATACATTACAATTTGGGGAATCTTTACAGGCTTTTCCATTAACCAGAGCATCTATACATTCTTTTCATATCTGTAGAACCCATTGGCCAGGCCATTCTCAGTATTTACTGGCCTCCCGGCCAGGCCACAGATGCAAAATTACAGGGAAACAAAGGCAAGATTATAGGAGCAGGGTGAGGTGGGGGGAGGCGCATACCAACATACCATTCTGGGGTAGATATTTCACTTTCTTATTTCCTTTTACTAATAATTAGCTCCCTCTTGCCTTGAGATTTTCTACTTTTATTTTAATTTTAATTTTACTCTAACATCTCCCCTTTTCCTATGGGCCGTCTCTAATCCTAGAGACCAGTTTCCGCCTCCTTTATGGTGGTATACTGTTGCCTACTGTTAGAATTAGCAACAGGATAATTAAGGGGCCTGGCATAATTGCTTGGGGTCTCATCCCTAGACTTTCATACTACAGTTCCCATCCTAATGAGTCCCATTAAAACTTTTAAGATTCAATTTATCTATTTTGTCTCCTTTATATATTATATCTATATATCTTTAAACTTTCTGTTTACATTTGCTGATATCATTATTCACATATTTTACCTTAAAATCTATGTAACCATTTTGTAATAATTATCTTTATCATCAAACATTTAACATCCAGCATTAACTTTTCCTCTGGTTTATCTTCCTAATCAACTTATCACATTATAATTACTATCCAAACTTTTATCAAAGACAGATATAGATACAGATATAGATATTATCATGTATATTCTCCTGTATTCCATTGAGAGCCTTCTTTAGTGGGGTTATTAATGTATCAGACAGTCTCTGTGGGAAAGGCCAAATCTCAGACTATTCTATACCATAAAGCTTTAAACATAACAACATAATATAACATAAGTGCCTGTTTCATGTCATTAAGAAGCTTTCTAAGATAACCTTTGCAAAAGAGTAGATTAAACTTGATTTATAATATCTATCCATAATATACATATAAGATTTGGAACCTTTTTCTTAAGCTCTCTGAAGCACATGTTTTAAATATGAAAGCAGGTTAGAATATACTTCTGAATTCAAGCATAAATCTTTAGATCATTTTCAGTTAGCAGTTCCATAAAGCCATAGAGAGATAATGCAACCTTTAAAACAGTTACAACAAACTTTTATAAGAAGTCCCCATCTGTCTGTAACAACTTGGGACTCACCCATTTTCATCCTGGGTTCAGCGTTCTGATATTTCCCATGTTTGTAGGCTCCCTGGTTCAGCAAAGCAGAGAAACCAAGTAGGCAGTGCCACCAGGAATGTCTCCAGGGGTGGGCTCTGGTCTTGTGAGCAAATGGGCCCTGACATCCACCAACTGAGGAGGGAGGGTAGCAAGAACAGAGCAACACACTGGCACCTGGAGGCACCCCAATAGAAGTGGGATTTTATTTCCTCCCCCCCCTCTAGTGCCCACCTGGGATCTGCCCCCAGTGTCTTTCTTGATCATTTCCCAGCCCCTGGGAAGCACAGCAAAATAGTGTAAACCTCACAGTGAAAGCTGCATTGCAGCTTGTTTCAGCTTCTCAGGTCTCACACTTCTGGCATTAGTATAGAGGCAGAAGAATTTTCATAAGACCCCCTCAGATCTGGCCTAAGTATTTCCTCTATATTAAATTGAGAGGCCTTCACAAATTTTACTCTTGGTATCTTTTAACCCTTTTTTTTTTTTTCTAATGTCAGGCTTTGGAGTGATAGAATTCCTGATTGCTTAATCAGTCTTTTTCTTTTCTTTGGTGGCCTTGGGCTTAGCCCATCCCCCCTTTTCAGGCAGGTATGTGGGGGTGAGAGGGCTTTGACCTTGAAGCTTTTGTTCTAATTCAAATTAAGTTGTTTTTCCTGGTCAGGGAGATATCTGAATTTTCTCTATTTCCCTATTTTATAACTTTTTCTTATATTTTCTCTGTCTATAAGAGTCTATCTGAGACTGACAAAAGAGGAAGCTCCTATTAACAGGATTGCATACACCCTGCTAGCAGAAGTACAGAAAGGGCATAAAACCCTTCAAAATCCTCATTTTCCATGTACTGTATCATTAATACCACACAGACAAAACAAGACAGCACACAGAGACAGGACCAGACTCCAACACACAGAACAAGAACACAATCATTAAACAGTTTCTTATTTAATTTTCATTAAAACGTGGTGGAAATACTTTCCATTACAACCTGGCCTAGGTGACTGGAATCACTTCGGTCTGGTAGGGGGCTGCAACCTTGGAACTACGCCAAGGGCAGTTATCCACCATGCGGGGTATCAGGCCCACGTCGCGACACCATCCAGTTTTCCTGAGGATCCTACCTAGTTCTGATGGCCGTCCAGACTCCCGTCTCTCTCTGCCATTTGGAGGTCCCAGTCCGGGGCTCTTCAGTCCTCTTTCCGCCTGGAAAGGAGGCCCTGGGATCACATCGGGGGTGCGCACTTCTCTGTTTCCAGTGGCCTCAGTGGACTGCAGGGTCCCGGAGTGGTGGCTCCTTTTTACCCAACAAACGGGGTATGGCTGTCCAATCTCGCTGGGGCGCTCCAAAATGTTGTAGTGACAAAAGACAGCCGCTTTGGCAAGAGGAGAGTGAAGTTTTATTCTAAACCTGGGCCCGGGGTCTCCAAGCTCAGGAAAAAGGTCTTGGGCCCCGCACCCCAGTTGACAGGGAGTTTTTATAGTCAGTACAGAGTAGGTATGTGATATTACACATGCCAGTTACCATCACCTAGCAGTTTACACATTTACAATAGGTCTCAGTGTTAGAATGGAAATGACCACGAGAGACCACTCTGAAAGGAAAGGTTTTTAATAGGAGGAAAAACGAGCTGCCGGGCACTTTCACCAAGGGTGGCAAAAGGCGCACAAGGCAGGTTTAGATCAGGGTTTTAAAGGGAAAAATGTTCAGGTTGGGGTCTGGTTGGTCACATGAGGTTGGGTGCGGGGCTCAGGGGGTCA
>PVHP010000186.1:0-12400 GCA_004024765.1 Zapus hudsonius
TTTCCCCATCCAACTCCCCTTTTCCTGATCTACTAAATTAGAATAAATGTATAATTAAAATTTAATTCTGTCCCTGTGTACAATTCTTTGGCATTAGAGGACACGAACTCGGAGTAGGAGGAGGGGGAAGGGAGGATTCCAAAACCCTCTCTCTCTCCCCGCGTTGCTTACAATTATTAATTAGCAGCAACCCGTATCACTACCTTTGCCTCTCTAGTACACCACCACACCCAGCTTAGTCCTACATTTTAAATCTGGTTCACTGATTTGTTTTGAAAGCGCTGGGGATGGAATCCATAGCCTCATACACACTAGGCAAATGTGCTGCTACTGAGTCACTCCTGCTCCCAGCCCTTAAATCTATTATTATTTTTTCTTATCATTCTTTTTTGGTGCTAGGGATTGGACCCAGGTCCCAGCAGGCACTTAAGAGTTACATCTTCAGTCCCGGGGGGGGGGGGGAAGAATGATGTATACAATAATTAGGGATGTATGTTAGAAATGACAGGAATGAATAATTACTACTGAGTTCTTCTGTGTTTTCTTTTCCTTCGGTTTCACAGCTATCTCATTTGGAGTCTCAGCTGTTCTACACTTAAATCAGGTTAGAACAGAACATAAGTGACTAAGCACCCACCTAAAGAAGACAAAATTGCTTTCCAACTTATGTAAAATTGGAGAGTGATATTAGGGAAGCCAGGGAAATACCACAAGCTTATCTCTCACATTATTTCACATTTCGATTTTGTTTAAAGGCTGCTACCAAAGGGCTGAGAACTATTCAATGCAAGGAAATTCCCCCTCTGCCTTGCCTGGTTTCTGCAGCACACAGGGAACCTCTGTGACTTGGAGCACAGCTGTCCTGCAGTGCAGGGCTGGGGGAAGGCTGCATGGCTGGCTAAGGTCATAAGACAGCTGTGACTTGTCTTTTCACCTCTACAGATTCCACTGCTGCAACACAAGAGCAGCCTAGCTCTGCAGCCAGAAGACAAGCTGCTGCCTTGCAGAATGCCTGCTCTACCTTCCTTTTCAGGCTGGCCAGTAGGCCATCGCTTTGTATTCTTGTCCACTGAAAAACAATCCACACCATCAGACTTCCCATCTGTACCCCCAGCCTCCAGTTCCCACATTGCTGCTAGTATTAATGCTCTTCACACACTCATTACTCTTTAATGATGCCTGTTTGTAAATAGCAAGACGGGATGCAATTAAACCATGAGAGGCTAAATAAACACACATCCTAATTAGGATCTTTACAAGAGATTGTTTTTTCATGTATAGACTGGAATTTACCTTTCATTAATCTAACTTAATTGCAATAGTGCACCAATAAAGAGTCAACCCAAATTAAGTGCTCTAAATGATTTCCCCATATTAAGGGTGAGCAAGTGATCCTTCCTTTGGGTAACAAATCACCATTTGCAGGAGGAAGGACTAAAAGGAAAAGAGCACCACTCTGCATTGGAGGAGCATTTTGGCAATGAGGTGTGAACCACCATTACCAGAATGCTGGTTCCTGAAGATAATGAGGTCAAGGCCACAGGTTGAGTCAGCAGCCTCACCCCTGAGAGTCAACTAGCTTTGCTAGGCTCCATGGCACCAGACAGCACTCCTTACATTTGTCAGCTCTCGGTTGCTGTTCCAAGATAGTCAGGAATAGGATTTAGACCTGTTTGCTTTGTGACAAGACAGTAGATATTTCTGTATGTAAAGGACATCTGTTATTAGCAGGAAAAGTTCTCATACTTTCACCCTTTGATTCTAGAAGGTGTGAAAGAGCTTATATATTTGGTGACTAACTAGAATTTGATGGTGTATCAACATTAGACAAACGGTTCAGCATCTAAAGATTTATTCACTGGACAAATGCTGACTGTACCTCCTAGGTGGCAGATGCTGTGGCAGGGTCAGGAAACTACTATAGGGAAAATGTCACTCACTCTAGAATACTTGCCATCATTTCCATATTTTTCTGTTCCTTCCCTAATCACCCATCATCTTCCTGACTTTGTCAAGTGTAGGAGGCATGGGACAAGCTGAGGCCCCAGCTTCCCTCACAACCAGCCAGTTCTGAAAGAACCCAAGGGGGGAGTTCTGAGCCAAGCACTCCAAGGAACCAAACCCTTTCAGTAACAATATGATCCAGAGAACAATTAGATGCTTCATTTACTAATTTTAAAACAAGTATTTGTGAGGTTCTCCATGGCAATATTTCCTCGAAGCCTATTTCATGAAAAGGGGTCTGTAGTCAGATACATCTGGGAAATTGTACACAAAATATTCTCCTTTTTAAGGTACTATGTATGCGGGCACATTAAAGCTCTGAGAACTGCAGCTAGAAGAAATGGCTGAGCTTTTCTAGCTGGTGAGTACCTCCTCCACAAACTGGGCACACTGACTTCCTTAGACAATGGTGTGTGAAGAGACCCACTGTGGGGAACACCCTCACATTAATATCAGGGAAGAAATAAGCTGACTGTTCAATCAGTCACCAGTAGCCAGAGTTCTAGTTCCTCAGTTGCTAGAACTCCTGACCTCATTTGTGCCCCACCTCCCTCACCTGCTGCAGGTAGAGAGGAACCCTGATGCCCCTGATGTCCTTACTCCAGGATCTGGGACCTACAGAACCTGATCTGTACAACAGACCAATGGGGGCTCCAAGGACAGGAAATGACTCCCTAACAGACTGAGCATAGAAATCTATCAACTCTCAGATGTTTAATTGCTCCCAGTTCAAGAACTTTCAAAGACTGACTCTTAAATTCATATTTACGGGTACATTATAAGCCTCTGAAATCCAGCCTCGTAGCAGCATCACCAACAGCTCTCACTTAATCATTCTGGTAGATCGTATATAAAAACAGAACAGAGCTAAAACAGTCCCTCCATGTTAGCGAGCAGATGTCGAGCCCATTTGCAATTAATACGACCCACTTCCATACAATCAGACTGTTTAAAATTCCTGGAACAAGATGTAAAAGTTAAGATGCAAATGTTCTGATTTTAATGAGAATGAATGGGAACTATAAACCCTCTCTCCCTTTGAGGGAAGGTACAATCTACATGTAAGTCCCAACTGCACTCTAAATTTATCAACAAAACAATCATTTGATAAAGCTTGTGTAGAGGAAGAAAATAGAACTGGGAAAGTCTGAAGTATTTTCAGAGAGCATTTCCTACCAAAATTAAATTTTATCAAAACCATTATTCTTTTAAAAAGTTTAAAAACACTTAACTCACTTTAGCACATCTCCCTCAGTCACCCACAAGTTCTAGGTGCTCTTGCAGTTCTTCAAGTACATGAAACTGTTCCATGGACAATGGCAGAGTGTGATGGAACAGCCTCGACTTGGATTTTTCATGTCTCTCCCTTTGAATTCCAGCCCTACCACTGGACATGACCTTGAGTCAGTAACCAAACCTTGTCAGTTTTCTCATCTATAACCATGGTGATAACATCTTCCACCAAGGGGCTTGTATGAAACTTAAATAATTAAGTCCTGGGCACACAGCAGGCATATGAGGTGGCATTAATCACCAGAGAGACTTCATGGCACACTCTTCTAGAATGGGAGGCCAAACCCTTCTGTTTCTGCTCTTCATGTGGCCCTTTATTTTTTTTTAAAGCTTTTAAAAAAAGTTTTTATTAGCATATATTAATTATACATAATAATGGGTTTTGTTATGACATTTTCATTCATTGCATGGTATCATCAACAAACAGAACGTATTTAGGCCCATGGGATGGATGGATGAGATCACCTATGGAGTTAAAAAAGCTGAGCTCTGGACACATCAATGTTTGAGGAGATAAAGAACAATCTGTAAGGAGACAGATGGAAAGACTACCTAGGAAAGAGAAAGATCTGAATGAATTGTTGCTAATAATGACAGTTAATTCAGAGGCAGAATCCAACAAAGCCCTGCTCTGAAATTCTAAGGCAAGCTTCACATACCTCTGTAAATGATAGAACTGGAGACACACTGAACAGCTTGTAAAACAAGAAGATCAATGAGTCACCTTAAAGACACAAGGATTGTCACCAGGTAATCTTTTTTGAAATGTTTATTTATATGTCTGTGGGGGGGGGAGGGATTGGGCTGCCAGGGTCTCTTACTACTGCAAAAAAGAACGCCAGATGCATGTACCACATTTTGCATCTGGCTTTACACGGGTGCTAGGAAACTGAACCTGGGCTGGAAGGCTTTGCAAGCAAGCATCTTTAATTGCCGAGTCAGCTCCCCAGTCCACAGGTAATTTCACTAAAAATACAACTCAAGAATAGGGGAAGAAGATAAGTAGTTTTCATCTTGTGCCTAATAAAAGGTCCCACACTATTTACAAAGAAATAGTCTTCTGTTTGCTATGTTAGGACCAATGGCTGACAGGGCAAATGCATGCACAAGGACTAGAAAATGTCATGATCTTCAGTAGGTACTCAGTAGGAGACGCTGCAATCCCTCTGCACTGCCCTTCTCACCTCTTGCTTATGCTCCCAGTATGCCAGTAGCCAGCATAGCTATCTGCATGCCATCTGGATTAATCAGATAACCAAAGAAGGGAAAGGGAGACCACATCTAGCTCCATCTCACAGAAGAGGACGTAAGAGCACAAAGAATAAGTGTCCATGAGGTCACATGGCTGGGAGGGGCTGAGCAAGCACTGAACCCAGGACCTCCAGAGCCTGCACTCATTATAACTCTTATGAGTTGGGTTAAATATGACAGTGATAAGAATGCTGACAACAATTACTCCTATAACTACGTGTAGCACAATTAGTTGAACTAATTTTAATTAAAATTCAACACGATATAATTAATGCCATAGACCATGTTGACAAAAACTAATATTCATCTTTTAATTTGACTGCCAACAGAAATGGACTGTGTATGCCATTTTATTAAAACCAAGTAACTGTTTAATCTCAATACATGGAGACAATGAAGAGATTAGCTGAAGGGACAATCAACTGTATAGACTACGATTAGGGAATAAAATAAATACCAAGACAAACTGCTTTTAAGATCGGTGGAAGATTTAATATGGCTTTGGAAGGTCTCAATTATTTACACGCTTGGTCTGTGCAGTGTAAATCCAGGCTAATGAGATTCAATTGCTGTATATAAATTTGAATCAAGACAACCTGGCTGTCTAAGGACAAGAGCAGCCTGGGCTCCTGTGTTCATCACTCTCCACAGCGAGGTTTGAGCTTCAGGAAGTGCAGTGTCATTCCGGCTGCACATCACTGAGCATGGGGTATGTGTGCTTATGTGTGTACACTGAGACAGGGTTCCATTTGGCCAAATACAAACTTGACACAGATGCAAGGGATCCAGAGACTTCTGATCAATATTGTTGTTTTCTAACAAGACCAACAGCAATAACTGATGTTGTTTCTTTATCCCATGAGAACCCTTCTTTGTGAAGTTTGCCATGCTTGGTACCAAGGGTCATGAGGGCTAAGTGCAGGAGGAAAAACAATAGATGCTAACAGGTGACTGGTGGACCTCAGCCTTCTCCTTTCAGGCCCTCATAAAGGATCTACACAGCAGCATGTCACATTGTAGGCACCATCAAACGGTGATTTAAAGCACAGAAATCCATTTAAGATCAATCTGCAACACTTCGGTACACAGCACATATGTCAATGCAGACATAAACAAGGCAGAAGAACACAGAAGAGGGGCTACCTGGGTGGGGAGGTAAGTGCAGGCATCATGAAAGATGGTGTTAGAGCCCCATGTCAAAGAATGCAAGACAGCTCTTCCAGCAAGGCAGCAGGTGGAGAAGGGTACCTCAGCTGAGGGACTACTAGCAGGCACAAAGCACAGAAGCAGGCTGACACAGTGTCTGGCAACTCTTGTTCCTAAGAAGCCTGTGGAAAAGAGGTTGGCTTGTCGAAGGAAATGCAGAGAGCACTGGCATTTGGCAGGTTGGAGCCAGGGAGCCTGAACCTTCTGTAAAACACTAGCTACTTTCATACCAGAAGGATCACCCCAGTTGAGAAGGCAGTGGTGCCACCACTGAGCCATACCTGAGGGTGGCCAGGCAAGGGAGGAAAGATGAAGGGCATGAGATGGAAAAGGTAAACTGAGGCCAGGCTATAATGACTATGTCACCTCCCCCAAGAAGGGGGCATTCTCCTGCACACCACAGGGGCAGCAGGAGAGGAGACAGGTATCTCCAAAGTGGTCACCCCAGTGGAGGACAGAGAACAAGGGCAGCAGGTGGCTAAGGAGCCAATGAAAGCAGGCAGAGAGGGCTGATGTGCAGGCCTGAGGTAGGACAGGGCTCATGGGGAGCTGTGGGCACTTAGCACTAGGCCTGGTGATGGGGCCCCCTGCTGCTAGAAACCAGAAATTGGGGCTATCTTTCAGTTTCTGATCAATAAGCATTTGTTACCAAATGAAGATAAGTACTGGAATAGAAGAAGGCCAAATTGGGGGCAGAGTATGAGATAACTGGTCAGCCTGAAAATAGATCCAGCACTTCCTGCTGAACAGCTGGAGCAAACAAACAAGGGTAAAGGCAGTGGGGGCACCTAGCTGTCCCTCAGCCTTCTCCTGAGCTATAAACACACAGCTCCACCTGCCTCAAAAAATAAGTGTTTTTACCAGACATCAATTTCATCTAATATACACAAAATATCTACAAAGTGAAATACATGAATGTTCCTTTGGAGTTGAAACTGCCTTCTCCAACATTTAAATGCACTGCCAGCCGAGGGAAGCAGACCTGTCAGGGTGGCAGAATGAGTTTTCCAACTCCTCCGGGCACATACAACTGAGTTGTGTAGAAGGAACCAAGAATGGGCTTTACAGGGTGTCGTTAGGAATGCCAGGTCTACTGACAGTTGGCATGTTAGCACTGGATGCCTAGCCAGGCTATCATCATCATTTGAGACTAGAAATTTTTGGAGAATTTTAGGAAACTTTTTTTTTCCCCACTGAGCCCTAAACATTTATTTGTTCAACACATACTTCATGGTCACTTCTGTGAATGCTGTACCCAAAACCAAAGAAAGGCAAGAAGTAATGTATACTTATTCAGTAGTATCTGGGAGAGCAAGAAAGCAAGCAAACAAGAGGGAAAAAAAAAAGCACAATGTACTTAAGCCCCACCAATGCCCCTAAATTCAACTTGGTTTGGTTTGGTATGGTATGTTAGGGTATGGTATGTCAGAAGAAGAAACCCTGAAACTCCTTATGTCTGCACAGTTAGAGAGCTGGGCTGCTTCAATGTTCTGGCGTTATCCAAAGCACAGTTCCTTCTGCACCTTCCACACAGCTGCTGCCTGAGAGCAGTGTCTTTCGCAGTGCTCTGGAATCTGTAAGCCACTTCAAAGCCCTGGAAAGGAAGTTCACGTGTTCAAAGAAATGGCATATAAAACAGAGGGAGGGGATAAGAGCAGATACAAGAAAGCCCAGAGAGGACCGAGCTTGAGAAAATTCCTAGAACCTTCTTCAGGAATTAATTACTTTATATTAAAAACATCTTATTTTTTGTTTATGTATTTATTAACGTACATGTATGCCTGCGTGTGTGTGTGTGTGTGTGTGTGTGTGTGTGTGTGTGTGTGTGTGTGTGTGTAGGAGTGCATGTGGAGGTCAGAAGACAATTTTGAGGCACGGTTTTTCTGGATCTCATTTTGCTTCTGTTCTTTACATTGTGCTCACTGAGAGCTTCCAGAAAATTTCCTCTCTCCACCTCCTAGCTTGTCATCAATATGCTGGGATGACCAAAGGCTACCCGACTTTTGGATTTTTTTTTTTTTTTTTGGTTTTTTGAGGTAGGGTCTCGCTCTAGTCGAGGCTGACCTGGAATTCACTCTGTAGTCTCAGGGTGGCCTCGAACTCACGGCAATCCTCCTACCTCTGCCTCCTGAGTGCTGGGATTAAAAGCGTGCACCACCACGCCCGGTGACTTTTGGATTTTTACATGGGGTATGAAGATTAAACTTGGGTACTCGGGCTTGAGCAGCAAGTGCTTTGTCCACTGAGCCATCTCCCCAGCTTCATTAATCACCCTTGGGCCCTCAGAAAAAGGCTCATAGGACATGTACACATAGAGGAGTATCGAAGTTGGCAGCAGAGTTCCTGAAATTAATTCCTTACCCCTCAGGAACTCACACACCCAAATAAGAGCCCTGAAACTAGATTAATAGCAATTTCAGAGCATTAGGAGGAGTGACAGGGCACTCCCCTCAAATGACACTTGTATAGAACATTAGGGTCCACACAGAACTTGAAGCCACCTACCTTCAACGGAGAGTCAAGTGTGGCATTAGAAGCAGGGAATGGATAGGCCACAGGCCCTCTTTATGGCCCATTCTCAGTTGCCTCAGTCCGAGTTGGGTATCCCAAGAGCAGTGGGGACAGCCCAGGAACATCTGACCTGGCAAGAGCAAGCTGCAAAAGGGCCAGGAGAGAACCCACAGTGGGGCAAGCTCCACAGGGGTGCCATTCATTTATTCATTCTTACTCATTTTAGTTATTTTTGAAAGCAGGCCTTTCTATGTGGCCCAGGCTGATCGCAAATTCAGGCTCAAGGGGTCCTCTTGCCTCAGCCTCTCGAGTAGCTGGACTGCAGGTATATGCCACCACACCTGATTCCAAGTGGCTTGCTTTTAAAAGGCTGAAATTCCAAGCTCTTGAGTCAGAATGGGGTTCAGTCACTTTCTCACCAAGTGACTAATATGGCCTTGAATGTCTTCAAGCCTCAAATTCTCATTTGGGAATGGGGATAAGGACATCTTGCTCTGGTCTCAATCAGGTGGAGTGAGACGTGCACGTGCAGGGCTGAGCACAGTGTCACACAGGAAGCTTGGCCTGATAGATACATCCTGGGGATTGAGTATTAGGTCATATACAGGTATTTCTGTACCTTGTAAATTTTCTAGTGGAAAGGGCAGTTTTCCCTTTCAAACTTTAAGAATAAGGCATATCACAATTAAAGAAATTACTAAAGGTAACTCTTAAGCAGAAGGTAAAAGACCTACTCCCCCTTCCCATACAATATGTACTCAAGGCTCACATCTAACATATCATTCACTAAGAGCTCATCTCAGTATTACTTTTTTGTGTTGTGGTACTGGGATTTGAACCTAGCGCCGCCTCATGCATGATAGGCAAGCACTTTACCACTGAACTATATTCCCAGTCCTTGTCTCGGCATTCAGTTTCTTTTCAATTTATTTATGCATCTATGCATGAATATGAGTTACTTGTCTTTTAAAAAAGCCAACTATTGGGCTGGAGAGATGGCTCAGCGGTTAAGGCACTTGCCCCCAGTGCCTAAGGCCCCGGGTTCAATTCCCCAGGACCCACATAAGCCAGACCCACAAGGTGGTGGCCCTGGTGCATTCTCTCTCTCTCTACTTGAAAATCAATAAATAAAATATTTAAAAAGTTGTCCTTTATTAAAAAAAAGTCTTTAAAACAATCTTATTTATTAAAATAAAAAAAGCCAACTATTAAGCCGGGCGTGGCGGCGCATGCCTTTAATCCCAGCACTCGGGAGGCAGAGGTAGGAGGATCGCAGTGAGTTCGAGGCCACCCTGAGACTACATAGTGAATTCCAGGTCAGTCTGGGCTAGAGTGAGACCCTACCTTGAAAAAACAAAAACAAAAAACAAACAAACAAAAGCCAACTATTGGAAAACTACTGCACATCTAATTCATGGAACTGGTCTGGGGTTTTAGGGGAAGAAGAGACATAGTCTCTTCAGGATGGCCTCAAACCGATCATCCTCCTAATTTAGCCTCTCAAGTCTAGTCTAGGAGGGACAAGGGAGAACTCTGCAGAACTTACGGTCTTCATAAGAGAAAGAAACAAAGCACTATGCATAACAGATGTGGAGGGACACACTACAGGACAAAGTAGTCAGCAATTAATAAAGCAAGGCTGCTCAAGAAGGGGTACACCCAGTGGTCAGAACAACAGACAGTGGCTGTGATGACCAGGGCTTTGACAAGCTAATATAATGATAATATGATGATCTGGGTTCTTGCCAGAGGAAAATGGGAGCCCATACAGGTTCTGAGCAGAGAAGACACATGACTTGACTTCCCTCCTTTTTTTTTTTTTTTTTTTTTGAGGCAGGATCTCACTCTAGCCCAGGCTGACCTGGAATTCACTGTGTAGTCTCAGGGTGGCCTCCAACTAAAGGCTGTCCTCCTACCTCTGCCTCCTGAGTGCTGGGATTAAAGGCGAGCCGCACCACGCCCGGCTTTGACTTCCCTCTTGAGAGTCTTCACTGCTCTGTGAGGTGAACAAGTGACAGGGGGTAGAAGCAGAGGCTGGTCAAGAGGCCACTGCAATAAACTGGCAGTGTGGCGCCATGCTCAGACCTGAATCAAACACATACAATGTCATCTAAAGCACATACCTAAGTATGATGTATATTAGTTCTTTTGAAATAATTTTTGAACAGTTTTAGGCTTCTAGCAAAGTTATAACAGTAGTATAAAAAAATCCATACACACCCTCACCTAAAGGCATGGTTAGCAGCACTCTGTATCTGCTGTGCACCTCAGCTCACAGCCACATGTACTACACACACACACACACACACACACACACACACACACACAACATCTGCTGTGCACCTGTTAACATTCATGTGCACACCCTCTACATAAACACAATCTTTCAACAAACTTTTTGCCCATAAACTTTAGCACCCATCAATGATTCTTGATTCTTGTCTGAAAAACTGACTTTCTGATTCCACCCATTTTTAAGTTGGCTTTCCCATAGCTACTGTTGTTACACTGGCACTGTCAAACCGTTATTCATGTATTTATTTAAACTGGCTGGATTGTGTTATTGTACTCTGTGGATTACAACGCATTATATCTTTATTTATTTTCGTTCTCTACAGTACCAGGTTTGGCTAGTGGAAGCCCCTTCAAAATAGCTTGCATCCTTTGACACATGCACAGCACTTTTTGGGAGTTTACGTACTCTGGGGGACCACAGGTTCATTCTGTCCTTTCCTGGCCCCAGTTCTGGAAGCAGCTACTTCCCTGAACTTCTGCTAATGAGACTAGTATTTATTATTATTATTATTATTGTTTTTTCGAGGTAGGGTCTTGCTCTAGTCCAGGCTGACCTGGAATTCAGTAAATAGTCTCAGGGTGGCCTTGAACTCAGGGCAATCCTCCTACCTCTACCTCCCAAGTGCTGGGAATAAAGGCGTGCGCCACCTTTATTCTAGTATTTAAAAACTAGGAGACAGAGGATAAAGGTGCTCATGGCTCCTAGGGTCTCACTGCTTCTAGACCGTCTGAGCAGATAGCTTTGGGACACATGTCTATCTGTATTATTTCATTACCTATTGTTATGTAGTCAACTAGTTCATACTAGAATTCCCAAATGCAACCTAATACTAAGAGTTACCTTAGTAGTATTCTTTCCACATTTGTAATTTTCCTCTCCAAAAAAAGAAGTGTGGCTCTTATTATTTTCAATTTATTTCCATATGTTCTCACTCCTAGAATACATGTAGTTTTAGAATTATTACTCCAAGCCACTGTGAAAGCCCAGGCAACCAATTCCACTTTACCATCAGCTCACAGCTATTACAGTCCTTAACCTAAAAGTTTCCAGTGGAAATGCCTCGTGCCAAGGCCCCAGGGTCGGTTCTTTACCTCTTTCCTCACCCCCAGGTGTGGACAGATCATTCAACTCAAATAGTGAGCTTCCTTTAATTCTGACTGCATTCTTTTTGAAAAAACAAACAAAAACCAGTCTGGTTGATTGTTTTTTGAGTATGTGAAACATTAACACAATCCAGTGCTCACTGGCCTTGCCCTGCGCTTCCAGCCCTCCTTCTTGTGTACCTTTCTTAAGGGACTCTAACAGCTTTGTTTCAATATGAACTTCCTGTGTGTTTCCCATTTACAAATGGGCAGGTAATGGATGTCTTCTGTTCCTTTCTTAATAAAGAAGGACTATACTAAAAAGCATTTGCTTTTTTCTTTAAACAGTATACCCTGGAAATCACTTCATGAGTCAGAGGTCTCTTTCTTATTTTTTAAAGACAAAAGAAGAAGTGGTGTGGCTCCAGTTTGATAGCTTATTCAATCACCCCTCCCTGCATGAGTAGGTTATGCCAGAATTTTTGCAATTACAAACAGCCTGTAAGGAACAATTGCACATATGTGGGTCCACACTGTTAGAAGGGGTCTTTAGAGTCACTTCCTGGCAGAGGACCTGCTGGTTAAAGGCTTTATAGATACTGTGAATGTCTTTCCTATAGGCAATCCATCTGCATCCCCCTCAGTGGACAAGAGGCTCATTTCCTTACGCCACACTAGCAGGATGTGGTGATAAGACTTCTTAGAGTAGTTTTAATTTGCATTTCTCTAGGGGTAAGATTATACATTATTTCATCTA
>PVHP010000186.1:12500-36632 GCA_004024765.1 Zapus hudsonius
GAGAGGGAGGGAGAGGGAAGGAGAGAGAGAGAGGGAGAGAGGGAGAGGGGGAGAGGGAAGGAGAGAGAGAGGGAAGGAGAGAGATGGAAGAAGAGAGAGAGGGAAGGAGAGAGAGAGGGAAGGAGAGAGAGAAGGAGAGAGAGAGGGAAGGAGAGCTTTACATGCTAGTTCTGTCCACTGTTTTCTTCCTCATGGGTTCTTACTATACGTATGCTGCTTCCTCTGTGATCCTGTATTCAACCAGTTTCTGACTTCCCTCTTTCTTCTCATTTACATTGTTGGCTGTTTGCCTTTCCTCAATGCTCTTTATGAACTTTCATTTGAGTCTGTTACCACTTGCATTTGAATGGTTTTAAATTTCTGTGATGTTATCCTTTCTTCTTGAATATAAAAAATGCTGTTCTTTTGAATTATCATTTGAATTTATGACAAGATTTTCCATCCCTCCCTCCAAATGCTTGTTGAGGATATTAAAGCCAACCTGGAGTGTTGAGTTCCAGTCTTGTTTTGTGGTTTCTGTTGTTTCTAGGTGGTGAAGGATGTTTATTCCATAATACTTTTTTACATTAAAAATCATTTTAATGGCAATTTTCATAAACACACATAATATATTTTGAAAAATTTTAAACATCTAATATACTAAAAGAACTCCAGAGTAGACAATCATGTTGATGAGCCAGGCTCTACAATATTATGTCCTGAGTTTTTACCATCCATCCATCCACCCACCCACCCATCCGTCCATCACTGATCCACCTTACACTTTTGATACATTTGGAAGTGGCAGACAGTGCTTCATCCTTAAACGTTTGGGCTGCCTATCTTTAAGTAGAATTCCCTGTGGGTTTTTTTTTTTAATGTGTAAGGTAAAATATGCCCACAATGAAACAAGACTTAGACTCTAAGTTTGAAAAATGCAGACATGTAGGCCACATCTAAATAAAAATTCAGAACATGCTTCATTCACCATGCCATGTTACTCATGCCCTTCTTCTCAGTCAGTGCCTGCCCTTCTCTACTACAGACAAGCACTGCTCAAATTTTCACTCTGCTGAGTTTTGGTGTGTTCTAGATTGTCTTATGGATGGAGCCATTTTTCACTCAGCAATTTAACAGTAATACGACAGGTAATAGTCCACTGAGATTTGCATGTTTTATTTCCCTTGGAGTGTAAGCATTCTGGTTGCATTTATGATGTGGTTTTATAATTTTACATGTTCTTGGTTTTCTAAAATGTTTGAGGCATATGTGAGGAGACTTGGATTTAGATAGTCATTATATTTTTTGATTGCCAGCATTTGTAAATATGAAGGAAGAGAAACTGTTTAAAAACCATACAAGATAAAAACTGACCGAGATTTTCTACACTTGTTTTTATCTACCCATTTTCTTTCTTATTTTGTTATTGATATGATATTTTAAAGAAAACTTCAGGACTAGAGAGATGGCTCAGTAATTAAAGGTGCTAGCTTGCAAAGCCTGAGGGTCCAGGTTTGATTCCCTAGTACCCATGTAAAGCCTGATACACAAATGCATGTATCTGGAGTTCATTTATAATGGCAAGAGGCCCTAGCTGCCCATGCATATTCATTCATTCATTCATTCATTCATTCATCTCTTTCTTTCTCTGCTCACAAATAAAAATACTAAAAAAAGGAAATTCATCTATCATGACATTTTAAATGTACATACTTTGGTATGTACTTCTCAAAAATATGGATCGGTTGTTACAGAGCAATGAGGCCATTGGTACCTAAAAAAAAAAAATCAGTAATTGTTGGGATCATTTAAAATGCTGAAAATGTTGAAATCCTTTGGATTGCTTTTAAAAACATCTACAGTTGGTTTGTCAGAATTTGTGATAATTATTCTTGACTGTCAATAAGATGTGATTTAGAATCACCATAGAAACAAATCTCTAGGTATGTGTGTAAGGGAGTTTCTAGATTAGCTTAATTGAGGCAGAATACCCACCCTAACTGTGGGCAGCATCATTCCACGGACTGGCATCCCAGACTGAATAAGGAGAAAGTGAGCTGTACACCAGCATTTGTCTCTCCACTTCCTGACTGTGGATGCAATGTGACCAGCTACCTTCTGTTCTGCTACCATATCTTCCCCACTTGAATTGTGAGCCAAAATACACCCTCCTTTACATTGCTTATTATCAGGTACTTGGTCACAGGAAGTGAAAGTAACTAATACAGAATTCAAGCAAGGTTTGTACTTAGTAACTGTTCAGTCTCCTAAGCACCTACCCTCTCCACTCTCCTCTACACTACAGAATTTGTTGAAGAAACAGAGATAATGGATGTGATTATCTACATTCATGTGTCTTGTATTTATTTCACTGTCTCCCACTATGTGGCTGCCATTGTAACATTTTGGAATTTTTTAATAGACTGGTGTAATCTATTATTTTGACCATTCTTTTCTTGAGATGTGTTCTAGCCCTGTTGTGCAGTCATCTCAAATGCCTGGGCTCAAGCAAGCTCTTCCCTCACCCTCCGAGCAGCTGAGACTGCATACACACACTCATCACTGCACCTAGCTGTTTTGAATGTTTGCAACAGTTGAACATATTTCTCCTTAAAGCAGTTCCCAAGCATTTTGGTCTTGGGACCTTTTACATTCTGGAAAATCATCGGCGATTTCAAAGAGCTTTGCTTCTATGGATACAGCTATCAGTACTAACTGTGTTAGAAACTAGACACAAGAATACTTCAGATCAACATGATGATGGGATCTTATGGAAAACTCCACTGTGAAAATGGCATTAGTGAGGGCTGGAAAGATGGCTCAGCAGTTAAGGCACTTGCCTCCAGTGCCTAAGGCCCCGGGTTTAATCCCCCAGGACCCACATAAGCCAGACCCACAAGGTGGTGGCCCTGGTGTGCTCTCTCTCTCTCTCTCTCTCTCTCTCTCTCTCTCTCTCTCTCTCTCTCTCTCATCTTGCTGCTTGAAAATGAATAAATAAAATTAAAAAAAAAAGAAAAGAAAATGGCATTAGTGAGCCGGGCGTGGTGGCGCACGCCTTTAATCCTAGCACTTGGGAGGCAGAGGTAGGAGGATTGCCATGAGTTCAAGGCCACCCTGAGACTGCATAGTGAATTCTAGGTTGGCCTTGGCTAGAGCGAGACCCTACCTCGAAAAACAAAAAAAAAAGAAAAAAAGAAAAAAGAAAAAAAAAGGCATTAGTGAGAATGGAGAAGGAGAGCAAGGCCTTAACACTGCCTTGAGAGCAGTTTTGATCCCATAGATCCCTTGAGAGGGTCCCTGCTACCTCTTGGCTCCAGATCACAATTTGAAAACTGCTACCTTAAAGAACAGATTTGCAGAAACAAACATCCAAATTTGGTAAATCTATCTTTATGTGTCAAAAGTGAAGCCTTTCGGGCTGAAGAGATGGCTTAGCAGTTAAGGTGCTTGCCTGCTACGCAGAAGGACCTGAGTTTGATTCCCCAGTGCCCATGTAAAGCCAGATACACAAGAGGGCGCATGTGTCTGGGTTCATTTGCAGTGGCTGGAGGCCCTGGTGTGTCCATTCTCTCTCTCTCTCTCTCTCTCTCTCTCTCTCTCTCTCTCTCTCTCTCTCTCTCTCTCTCTCTCTCTCTCTCTCAAATAAATAAAATATTTAAAAAAAGTGAAGCCTTTCTTATAAGGCTTGTAAAATGGCTCTTAAATGTAAAAAGCATGCTACAAAAAATTCTACGATCATTCACTACAATGACGAAAATGCTAAAACATGGGCTTAGTTTCCTAAGTGACTGCAGCTGTCAAGCCACAGAATTTGAGCATGAGATGGCCTTCATGAATGCCCGGAGGACAGCTTTATTACTGTCTAAGTCTCTGGCCGTTTGGGGAGATACTGGTTTTCAAACTTGCTGGTGGTGTACACTAGTGCAACTGCTTGGGAAACGTACTGGCAATGGGATGGGAACTGAACATGTGTGTGCTCTAAGCCAGGTTCACACCATGGCCCTTCTCCTGGGCTGGGTGGGGTTTTTCTGCTCATTGCAGAACACACACAGCAGAATATCTGCTCTCCACCTACTAAGAATCCAACAGAATATTATAAATATGTTTGACAGAGTTACATTCCTCTTCGGTGGCAACCATCACACACAGTTAAGAACCACTGCTCTAGACAAGCCAGTTCATGCGGGGAGTAGATCTAAGAGAACCCCTCACTGCCCCTCCCCCCCCAAATAAGTAAAAAGCTCAAGAGAAACATTAGCTCACTAGGACCAAAGACCAAAAATAAGAAAGTTCTGAACACGGGGCTGAGGAGATGGCTCAAAGTGGGGTAAAGCGCTGGCTGCACAAACACGAGGACCTGAGTCTGGATCCCCAGCACCCATGTGAAAGCTGGCCACAGAGGCACATTCCTGCAATCCCCGGGCTCTCTGGAAAGGAGGCAGGAAGATCTCTAGCACTCGCTGGTTAGCTAGTCTAGCCAAACTGGCGAGCTCCAGTTTGAGTATTAGACCCTATCTCAAAAAATAAGATGGAGGGCTGGAGAGATGGCTCAGCAGTTAAGGCACTTGCCTGAAAAGCCTAATGACCCAAGTTCAAATCCCCAGTGCCCATTGTAAAGCTGGATGTACAAAGTGGTGCAAGTGTCTGGAGTTCGTTTGTTGTAGCAGGAGACCATGGTGTTCTCTCTCTCTCTCTCTCTCTCTCTCTCTCTCTCTCTCTCTGCTAATAAATAAATAAATAAATAAATAAATAAATATTTTTAAAAATAAGATGGAGATTGATTGAAGAAGACACCTGATATCAACCTTTACATGCACTTGCAGACACAAATATACATACACACAAACATGCACACACACATTTGCATGCAAAAAAAGGGTGTTATAGATAGCTATGCTTCTAATACAAAAGCCGAAAAAAAAAAAATCTAAGGACCATAGAAAACTGGATGGCTAAATTAGATTGTAAACAATAGAACATTTCTATTAGCAAAAAATGAATAAACTAGGGGCAGAAAGATTATAAGACCCTGGGGGGAGGATGGGAATAGCCTGAGCCACTGTGTTTCTCCTGTTTTTGCAGAGACTGACTAGAGGCCTCTTGATCCCCACAATGAATACCAATAACCTTACCAAAAACCCTCAGCAGAACTGGGGGTGGGTGGGTCCTATGTGTGGGGCCTTTTTATAAAGATTATATTTAGAAGCCAGGCGTGGTGGTGCACACCTTTAATCCCAACACTTGGCAGGCAGAGGTAGGAGGATCGATGTGAGTTCAAGGCCACCCTGAGACTACATAGTGAATTCCAGACCAGCCTGGGATAGAGCAAAACCCTGCCTCAAAAACCCAAACTATAATTCCTACTTTCCTACGCCCAGCTCTGCCCCAGTCTGGCAGAGTCTGGCCCTTGTGCACTTTGGTGGCTTCCTCTCCTCCGTCTTTCCCTGACTTCCGGCATGCTAGCCATGCTGACCTCTGTGGTTCCACATGAACTTGTCAGCTGCCCTCTGACATATCTTTTCCATTTGTGCTATCTCTCCTAGACCCTGCTTCATCTCTTTTCCTGCAGGTTTTGGTGCCCAGCACACTACCTTACACACACAGCACCCCTGCTCCCCTCCAGCCCCTGCCTGCTACTGCTTCCTTTGGCCTTGTTACTCCAACAGCACATCAGGCAACAGTGGCTGATCTCTGGTTCTCTCTCCACACTGCATGCAGCTCCAGAGCACAAGAACTGTGCCTGGTCCTTATTAAACAATGCCCTGTTCTAGGCCCTTCTGGTGGTGCTTAGTGAGAATTTCCTGAATAAAGGAGACAGCTTCTGCAGCATAGCTTGTGTGTCACCTAGACACCAGGGCCAGGGCTTGCCAGAAGGCCAGTGTGAGCTCCGTGGTCATTTGACTGGTTTCTATGTCTTAAGCAGTCCTGCTCAGGATGTTCTTGTTGGTGTTCCTTGGTCCCAATGGACAGTAGTCCAGGGAGTAAAACTGCTTAAGTTTAGAACAGTGGTTCTTAATTAGTGTGGGGAAAGGAGGGGATTACTATCATCTCTCCAATAATACCATGTTACTCAAAGTGTGCTCCACACATTGCTTGGGATGCCCTTGGGACACAGGAAATAGAGGTCTTGGGTCCTACTGAGAACCACTGGAATACACACTTGCCACAAACTAGGGTGGTTTGAGGCCCACTCAAGTACAGGAACTACTGAACTCAGAGGAGAAATCCAAGCCACAAATAGATCAGCTCTTTAAGCAGGTTTCCTTCTAGCATCTGGGGACAGGGAACGATTGCAATAACATGCCTCGTAGTTTAAGAAAAGATGTGTCATTTAGGAAAGGCACGATGTGTTAAAGAATTTGAAAAACAGTTAATGTGTGGGTTTAGAAAGACAGATAAATAAGCTTTATGTTTTTATAAATCAAATCAGATCTAAATAAAGACTATAAAATATCAAGGTATATTTCAAATATCATGGTGGGAGCTCTGTTTTCTTCTTACATTTTCATACCTACTGTATCAGTCAGAAATCATGGATGAATGTTTTAAATGATTCAAGAAGCTAGCAGCTTGTTCCAGTCTGACTCAGTTAAGCTCTTACAATATTTTGACTGTTGGAGGAGAATTAATAATGGGATGTTAGGCGGTAGATTAACTGAAACTAAATATCAACATAGCTAGATTTATTTTTGGATGACTGAGCTCATCCCTTTAAAGAACAGAAACAGGATTCATTATATCATGAGTTATTAACTTACACAACACCAGAACAACACCCAAACGAAGCAGAGAGAGGCACATGCATTTAAAGATTACACAAGAGGCTGGATGCTTAGATGTCATGTTAGCTGAAATTTTGATGTATAGACTACAGCTGAGGACCTAAAGCTCACAAGACATAAGCAGAAGCTAAGCCAGCAAATGTCTGGTTGGCTCAGGATGAAGCTAGTTCCAAATGCCTCCTCCTTTGTCTCCCGAGGAGCTGGCGAGCAGAGCTCCACTCCAGCCTCATGGATCAAAGGAAAAAAGGGAGTCAATAATGCTGTATTCAGTTGGACAGTATTTATCAAGCACCCATTTGTCCTCTTACTCACTCATCTAGCATGCATGCACTACGCTGATGGGGAAGAAAGTTCAAGCATGTTCTGGGTGGAAGGTCCTAGGCTCCTGTTTCTGTTTCTCAGTCTGTGAGCACCCAGCTTCATAAAACAGCAATGCAAAAATGAAAGCAAGCCTTGCTTGCTTACAGGAGTTGGGCAGTTTCTTTAGAAAATGCCATTTCATTTACAAAGCACAGGCACAGTTCAGGCTTTGGTTAAGGAGGGCCAAGGAGATGTCATTAGAGACTGCTCCAACATGACCCATCCTGCTCCTTTCTAGCTGCCTCTTCCCAACAGTCACATGGCTGCCCAAGCTTTCTGGACCCACTTTCTGATATACGATCAGAAAGCCCATTTTGCCTATGCCTCCTGCAGTGGAGCTCTGTGGATCTCCAACCTTGGCTCCTGAAGTCCAGGGAATGGGTGACTAACAAAGGTGGTGGGGAAGTGGCAGCAGCTGGTCCTGATCTTCCCTGTCCAGGTGTTAACTCCCTTTCACCTTCATCCAGAGGATGGTGTGCCAGCAGCGTACAGTCTAAGAGGCATACTCAAATAAAATGCCATCTTTTAACAGTGGAAACCAAATAAACCAATTATATCAAAGTACGTTATGCCCGCCTTGCCATGAGATTTGGAATCTAATCTCCAACTCTACTCCTGTACCAAACATGCTGGCTGTACAATCCTGTGTCACTGAAGACAGGTGACAACTAGCCAGCCAGATGCTCACAGATCTGATCAGCTCCTTGTTGAGGCAGGCATGGTGTAATGTAACATGGGGTCCTTGCCTTGCACAGAGCCTCCAATCGTTCACAACCTATCAGAACACAAGCAGGCAGTCAAGGCTGACAGGTCCCTATGAGCAGATGCCTGCTTGCTCGTGTGGAAGTAACTCTAATGACTCAGCCTGCTTGCCTCTACTCCTGTGCACCTTGTTGGTTCCCTTCAATGCCAAATTCTTACCTTCCTCATGAAATGGAAGCTCAATGACCCAGAAATAATGTGCGCAAACCTATTTTGCTGAGGACGCTTTCGTTTTTGTCTTCATTAACTCTTTGGACCCTGTCGAGTCTGTGGAAAGCAGAATTTATGTTTTGCTAGTGGGGTCTGTAAGGATCTTAAACCTGTACAATTTGTGTGTTTAAGGGATGCAGAAAATACTCCATGTTCTGTAGGGAGATATCTTTTATACAAAGAAAATTACTTTCTTTTTTCTAGCAAAAGAACACTGTGTTATCTTATTTTCTTTGTATTTTAGTGTAAAGAATTTTACTGAAAAGTAGCCTGCTACCCAGATGAACTTCACTAATGCTTTTCTCACTGATGAAATACTGCACACTTAAGAAGCTCACACCCTTTTCATTCACAGGAGTAAAACAAGCGTGTACACACACTCAGCCTTTCTCCTAAGATAAATGCACTGAATGAATAGTGGCCCATCTGGAAGACTGGAGATTTGTAGGATTACCCACAAGGAAAATGCTACTGTAGGAGAGTCACATTGGGCCCAAGGTGGAAGCCACTGGCTAGGTGTACAGCTTGCCTTACTAGGCCTTGGAAGCCCTCTTACTCACTGCATCCTGCTGCCATAATATGTGGTGCTTCCCTGAAATCTGTGTCCTAGGAGGGGCTCCTTGGCACCTGTCACCATGCAGTTATTAGCACATTTTCTCATGGACAGTGTAATGCAGCACTTCTAGTCTACTGGATTCCAAAAATACACTGGTGAATTCATAGAAATACAAACATCAGTGGTGAAGCTAGGAGGCCAAACCACTCAGCTCAGCACAAGCCCAAATTAGAAAGACTAAACACAGAAGTCAATGATGACAAAGGCTCAGACACTTTCTTCCAATGCGAGGATCTTACAGATTTTCCATGTGAACTGTCCTGTGGCAAGAGAGGTCTGTCTTTAGCTAAGCATCACTCACAGCCAACATATATCTCTTTGGGGAAATACAAAAGATGTTTTGGCTTGCACATGACTGAAATGGCCTTATTGCATCTATACCTCTCTGCTTCACTCTCATGCAGGAACATAATTTACTTAAAAGTAAGTTTTCAAAGTGCAGAATTTTTAAGCCTAAAGAATACTAATAAAGTAAGTTTGTTTTTCACCACTGCACTGAGAGTTTATCTTCAGTTTCTAGAGCTGCAACATGGGGCCAGAGAGTCAAGAACAATTTTTTCTTTCACATGTTCTCACAAATGGTCAAGCAGATCTTACCAGAAGCATTGCTGATGTCCCATTGGGTCTGGATAAGTGGATGGACATTTCAGGAAACATCCTGTCAATGCGGCTGATCACATCATCCACATATCTAGGTGGGAAAAGAGTACACATATATAAGCTAGAGCCCCATTCAAAGACGATACATCCATAGGCACGGAGACTTTGGTTTCATATTTAGTATGCATTTTTAAATTGTGTGATCCATTTTTAAGAAGACAAGACTTCTTATGACAACACCCTTCTCTTTTTTTCTTAGTACTTGCCTTCTTAGAGTAGGCCATTTTTAAGAGATTATATTTTAAACAAAGTACTCTGAATGCTTCTAAGCTTTTCATTTCAGATATGCAAAAAGCTAAATGACTTCCATGGGAGCTGGTTCTGTTTTAGGTGGAGTTTTCTTTTGTAGACTAACAGCTGAGCTTTCTGTTTTGCCTTTTACTTTCAGTTGATTAGTTTCCTGTGTCCATTGTCATTTTATTCCTAAACTGTGACTCTAAAACTCTTTTTGCCACAGCCGAAGATATCTCCAAAAGGTCTTCCTCCAATTCTGCTGGCCCAAGTGGAATCTATCTAAAAGGTTTAATACAGTGTCACTGAGACCACTGGCCTTAGCCTCTGGCACCATGCTCTAACTGGTTTTCATCCACATGATGAGTCTCCTCTCCCCAAGGGCCTTCTCTTAGCAGATGAGCTCTCTGCAGAAGATGCCAGCTCACAGCACACACAGAACTGGTTTGGTTCAGCTCCCTGGAGAAGGAAATCATACTAGCATTTGTGCTCATGAGCTAGTCACACTGGACCTGAAGGGGATGTATGATATAACAGCCAAGACGCAAAACTATCTATTAAGGGCCTTGCATTGGATTTGACATCTGTTGGATATGACAAATTAAATTACATGCCCATTAACTCGGGGACATGTAAAAGGTATACTCTCTGAGGGAAAGAGGAGACAAGCACTTCACTCACAACATGAAGACTTCAGTTAGAAACCTGGAGCTCATGAGAGCTAGCACACAGCAGCAAGTCATTTGTTAAAAGTGAACACCAACACTGCCACTATGGAAGTCAGCAAGTGATCCTCCTGATCGACTGGCCCATCAGGGTTCAGCTGGAGGAAAAAGACAGGTTACAGAATGCCTGGCAATGACTAATGAGGGCAGTGGGCAGGGGGGAGCAATGACGGTGGAGTGCTGGGGTGTCTTCCTGGAGAAGGGATGGCAGGAGGCTCTGATGCTCTGCAAGTGCAGTGGGTTCTATGAAGCAGCACCAACAAGCTACCTGTACTCTCAAAGGACCTTAATGGGAGAATTCAGCATGGAAAGGTGAACAGGCTCAGAAAGAACCTGAGGAGTTTTTCGACAAAAGGCCTCATTCTGCTAAGATCTAATGGGTTAGAAAAGAGCCATTCCTGGGTGAACAAGACACTACACGGCCTTCCACGATCCTCTTCTAGACTCAGCCTTGGATCTATGCTTAAGTGCCACCACAAAGGTCAGTAGATAATGAGGAGGAAGCCAACCATTTTGTTCACTCCTCGATGTCTACAGAAGACATCAGAATGGCAGAAAACACACGACAAAAACTTTATGTCAGAAGTTTACATTAGGTCACTGGAAAGAAACATTTCTGTGTTTTAAATACTTCTTTTTCTAATTTATGTGTGGTTTAAACCCAGTTATTTCAGACTGAGCAGGAAGCAAATGGCTACTGTCCTGTGTGAATGGAGGTCACTTCTAAGCATATGCTAATGGGGAGGGCAGGTGGAGTCTTCCCCAGGCCCTCCCTCATCAACAACCATCATAGTTCTGGGCACAGAGCAGACGCAAACGCCAAAGCTCAGCACACACTCAACACCATACTTTGTTCTTCCTGTACATTTCACCTCGAAGGCTTCAAAATACTGTCTAGAAAACTAATCTCTTAGCAGGCTAGGAAAACAGGGGAATGGGTAGGTTATAGGATGATCCCAGGTCATGCAGAAAGCTAGACCCAAGCTCAGGGTACATCTTTCCAAAATTCCAAACCAATCACCAGATTGAGGAATTCCAAATGCTCCCTGCCATTTCTGGAATCCTTTATTTGTGAGACCTTCACTTAGAAGGGAAGGCAGTGGCAGAAGAAAAATAGTTCCTAGGAAAGGTATCTGGGGTTAGCTAGGAAAGTCAGGAGGTCTGGGGAGGGCTTTTTGTTGCTTCTTCCCCAACGTGTGATCTTAGATAACTGGCACCCAACTGGAAGATTTTATGGAGTAAAATGAACTGGAAGGAGACTGTTTTTCATTCCCATGCTTAACATAAAGGAGATGCAAATTTCTTTGTTAGAGGTGGCATTATGTATTTGCCAAAAAGAAATAAGAGAAAGTCAGCTGCACCTTTAGCTGAGGAAAACAATGTCTAAATTCCAGAAGCAAAAATCAAAATACTTCACTTTTAAATAGATCCAAACTTCAAAATACAAATCACCCACTAGTGACTTGACAGAAATAAGAAAAGCTTGGAATACCAAATTAAAAAGTCTGGAGACAAAAACGGCTTTCTTTCTGCAAAGAGTGGGGGGCTGGAATGGGAGGAGTCTTTGGCAGCATGTGCTGCTCGCGTCTGTGAGCTTGCAGTGAGTGCTGGCGCCCCGCTTTGAGAGCAGGGCTAAGGACAGGTAGGAACCGCATGCTCTCCTCCCACACTTCCACCATATGTCATACTCTGTTCCATGGCAGAATCAAATTACTTTAATTTTTACCTTTGGAATATAGGCAAACAAGCAGTAACACAGCAGTGGTGACTAGTTTACACTTGAGCAGACGCCACGCGGAAAGACATTAATTTAGTGCCAAATTGAGCAGTGAGTCACAATTTGCACATATCTGTCAACCTGTTAACAGGGTAATAACTTGGAAAGATTGCTGTTCCTATTTACATTACAGGAGGCTTTGGAAAGCAGAGAGCTGCTTGGTTCTGAAGCACGCCTAAGATGAGCAGATGAGCTGCCTGGATGGTCCAGAAACTAGCCCAAAGGCACAAACTTCTAGAGATCAAAGGTTCAATCAAGGTGTAATGCACAACTCAGGACTTTCAGACAGAAAAATAACTTTCAAGCAGCCAGAGAGCCCTGCTTCCCCTAGGTAGTATCAGAGTTCTGTGGTTCATAAGTCTCCCCAAGTTTCTAATGGCTGACTGGGATGAGCTTCCAACTCCCCTGCCTCAGCGGCTCCTGCAGCAGAAACCATGCCATTCTCAGCACTGCTTCTGAGCCCTAAGCCGTGTTCTCTTAATTTTCTTCAGCTCATCATCTTTAAATGGTCTTAACTGAAGAATTTAAGAATGCCAGGACCTCAGAGATCCCGTCATTCAACATCCCTGTCCATCTAAGACTTTAGCAGTATTTCTAAAGGTGTCTGTTCATGAACCCCAATTTAAGTATTCCCTGTATAGACTCTTTTCAGAATCAAGGTTTCTGGTTCTCTTATTTCTTCAGTCTGTTCCTTCTTTCCATCCATCTATCCATCCATCCATCCATCCATCCATCCATCCATCCATCCATCCATCCATCCATCCATCCACCCTTCCATCATCTCACAGCCTAGCAGCGAGCACACCTAAGGTGGTTATGCAACAAGTCTAACAGCTCTGAAGATCTTAAACTCATGCTTTCATAATGAAGCTCTGAGGTTACATATTTACTTTTTAACTGATAAATTAAAATTTGCATATACTTATGATATATAACAATGTTTTAAAATATGTATATAGTGTGGAATGGCTAGTAGCAAGCTAATTAACAATTTCTTTGCCAAACATATTTACCATATTTTTTTCCTGTGTTCAGCAAACAACTAAAATCAACTCTCTCAGCAATTTTCAAGAACATGATACATTGTTATGACTATAGCCACATGTTCTACAGTAGATTTCCTTAACTTGTTCCTCCTAACTGAAATCTTATGGCATCTAGACAACATCTCCCAATTTATTTCCCCACTCCAAACCCTGGGTAACCACCTTTCACTCTCTTCTATGAATTCAACTTGTTCAGATTCTACATGTAAGTCAGATTATGTGTTATTTGTTTTTCTGTGCCTAGCTGATTTCACTTGACACAATGTTTTCCAGGTTCATCCATATCAACTGTGTATACCCCCCATTAATCTGATGATGGACACACAGGTTGATTCTACATCTTGACTACTGTGAATAATGACACAATGAACATGGGAATGTAGATGCCTCTTGGCATATTCATTCAATTTTTCGTGAATACATACCTAGTTGTGAGATTGCCAAATCATATGGTGGCTCTAGTTTTAACTTTCTGAGGAATCTCCATCCCATTTTCCATTCTAGCCATCAGTGTGTGAGCATTCCCTTTTCCTCATTCTAAGTACTTGTCTGTTGTTTGTTTTTATCTAAATAACTACTTCTCTCTGTTAACACTCTGTTAGCTAATTCTAACAAGGTCAGGGAATCTATTTCCATGACCTTTGAGATGAGCTGTGACTACAGGTGACCAGTGTTTTCTTGTAACACCATGTCATCTATACCTTCCAGAGCTCTTAGATTGTCTAGGGAAAGTGCTCCTACTTTCTGCACCACTGATGAAGCAAAGTGCAATGGGGAACTCAAGTCTCAAGTCTTCAGAGGCCAAGCAGACCCTTTAGCATTACTGCTGCTCCTGTCATCCTTAGAGGGCCTTCTCCTACCCACTGAATAAGTCCACCCTGGAAGGTTCTTTGTACAGCTATTCCCAACCTCAATGCCTAAGTCATTCCTCTTCATGCTTTAAGGAAAGCCCTCCTGACAGTGTCACCTTCCCCCCACCCTCATTTGTCAACATGCACCATTTCCTGTTGCACTTAAAATTCCTGGTCACTTCTACACATTTGTCATTATGTGAGTTTTGAGTGATTATTTCTATAATGCTTCCATACAGGATTCTCTGGAATCATGTAACTGCCCTCTTCCAAACAGAATCCCAGCACATGGTCACAATGTTGGCCCTATGTGAATACCTGTTGAACAGGCAGACAGTATGCCAACACTACCAGAGACCCAGTGTCATCATAAAGAAACAATTGCAATGCAAAGACTGGAGGTGTGGCTAAGTTCATTACCATAGTCATAGAAAGTTACACATCAGCAGTCAGCCAGTGCTCCACAGAACAAACCTCAAAGAAGATAGCAGAGACTTACTTTCAAGCAAGTCATTTGGCTTAACCTGAGCCCACAGAACTTCTGCATCTGATTTAGGCAAAGCTTTATGCCTCTTAGAAATAAGAGCCTCCTAAAGAGAATACAAATACACACACACACACAATCACACAAGTTTTAAAACACTGCTTTTAATGAACTAATTAATTCTGCAAACATTAGTACTAAGATGCATGCTACCAAATCAGGATTACAATAGCAAAGTGATAACATGAAATGTGGAAGACATTTCTAAAGATATCGTTTTTTGCAAAACAATTTTCTACTCTTCATGCTAAGACACACTGCAAACTTTGTTATTAAGGCCTTAAAATAACATACTGGACAGATGGTTCAGTTCTCTAAAGTCTGACCCCTCCTCAAAAGGAAAAAAAGGAGAAGAAACAAGCCACACACAACAAATCTGGCCCCATGCCAGTGATCTCATGTCAGTGTGATGCTCAGCAGCTCCAGTCAGATTTAAATAGCATTTACCCCACACAGTGTGTAAGACACATGCTGTTCATTTTCTCCACACATACGAAACCTCAGAGCTAGGGATGCATATATTAATAAACTATATTTTGGGGAGAGGGAGGTGCCCAGTAGCTAGCATGAAGAGAACTATTTGCATGATCTGAAAGTGATTTAGGACATTCCTTAGCACTTGTCCAAGAGATGAGCCTTCGAAGCCTCTGACAGTGGGTGGGAACAGATGGGGGCTTGTTTAATTACACATGGGAATGAGGCTGGCTGAAACTACAATCACCAAGCTCGACCATGCTAAAGAGTGAACTTGGAAATGCAGATCAAATTCACTCATGTCCAGATCTGTGAAATGTCTGTACCATTTCTGTAAAAGATTTCTGGTTGTTCTCTCAAGAGATAGAAAGCATTTTCTAGGCTCTATGTAGAAAACAAAGTGGATATACTGAGTACAGAAAAACATATGTGCTTACTTAGGTTCCCATATCTCTCAGCACCCTCCCTTCCCATTCTGACACCCCAGGCCCCCCACCTCCTGCATGTGTCCTATGAGGAATCAAGAACTTTGAAATCTCCATACCTAAGCGGGCAGGGTCCTGGAGTTTAGGAAGAGTGGTTTTCTGAGAGTTGACAAGGTGGCCAGGTGAGCGGAGGGAAGGGTAAACCTGCTCCCAACTTTGTAACTCACCTGAGGTGGATATATTCCCTGAACATGCCTGGAGGAGCCACCAGGGCATTCTTCCATCTCCAAACACACAAAGATCCAGTACACGAAAAGATGCAGACAAACCTTTTGCCATTGGAGCAGTCCTGTAGGTTATGGGCATGGAATGAATCAGGCACAACCCATGTACCACCAGCAAAAGAGGCTTCCTACATACCTCTTGGTGTGACTTAGAGAGGGGAAAAACTTGGTCTGCTAGGGAGATTCTTTTTTTTTGCTAGGGAGATTCTTATTCTATTAATAAATATGCATAGAGGGCCTTGACAGTTAACACCTTCCAGGAACAATGTTAAGCAGTAAGGTGGAAAGTCACTGTCTCAAAGTCTTTCCCCATCTTTTACCTACTTCAGTCCTCGCCATTTCTGGGGAGTATGCAGGATAAGAGTAAAACTCTTGTTTTATAAAGGAAGGTTTAGTGACTTGTCCAAGGTGCCTGTGTGGCGGAGGGTGAGTTGAACCCAGAACCCACATCTCTGGATTTCTCTTCCATAGCTTTCTGACACACCACAGAGCTTCTTTTAGGTCTGTGGGGCCCTGCTATACAAAGCAAAACTGGGCAAGTTGTTAATAGCACTGTAACAAAATGAAATCAACGGATGACACTCAGTACCTCAGTGAATGCTCAATGATAACTATGGAGGTCTCTGTCTTCATGGAGTGACTGTCCTTTTGCTTATAAGCCACTGTCCATCAAAGCAAAAGGCTAGATTCCAGAGGCACAGGCCAACTAGGCCCGATTTTTGTAAATTCTGCTGGGTTTTGGTTTCATGACTCAGTGTGCAAAGCCGGTAGGCAATAGGATGCAGTGAAAGATGAACACTTGCCTTGATAACAATGAAACAGTCCATGTCTTTTTAATTTCTGTTCCTCCTGCATTACAAACTGTATTAGTCAGGTTCTCTAGAGGAACAAACCAATAGAGTGAATATGCATTAAAGGGAGATTTACTGGATTAGTTTACAAGAAATGGGCTGGACAGTCCCACAATAGCTGCCTACAGCCTGCAAAGTGAAAGACTATGGCAGCTGCTCAGTCCATGAGGCTCCCTGCAGGCTGAAAAGTCAGAGGATCTGTTAGCCCCACTTCCTGTACCAGTTTTCTATAGCACTACCTTCTCATTGCTGGGACATGCAGCTTATGGACAGACAGGGTTTACTTCCAGCTTCCAGGGAAAGTTCCATCATGATGGGGAAAGCATGACAAGAGCAAACAGAGTGTCATATCTTGTGTTACTTCAGCAGAGAAGCAGCAGTGAGAGGGAGTTGGCTAGAGCTGGGCTGGACTATAAAATCCCAAGAGCTAGGGCTAGCCCCCCAGCCACATACCTCCTCCCAAAGGCTCCATCAGCTGGTGATTAAGTATGAGGCTTAACCACAGGCTATGAGAGACTTTTCAAACCACTACACAAATTTATTCAGATATTTTATGGGCCCCCATTTTCCCTAAACATGTAAGCAACAGATTAAATTTGTGAAAAAGTGGTGCTTCCTGGTAATGCTCTGAGGTACAGACTGTTCCAGCAAGTCAGCTTGCTGCAGATACAGGATGGGATTTCATTTCCATGTGACTTATTTATACCTGTGAATGGACATGGAATTCACAAAGAATGTGATCATAATCCCTGATCACACATGTAACTGGTTCCCTCAGAACAAGACCTTAAACAAAAGCATTCTGGTAGTCCCAAGGGGTCAACACACTTCAGGTAATGACAAAACCCCTGCAGGGACAAATGTGCTTGCATGACAATGATGTTGTTTTCATGTTTTTACTCATCAGACAATCAACTCCTTTAGGACAGAGTCCATGAGGCCCCTTCTCTATTCCCTGGATGAAGGCAAAATAAAGATCACAGCGGAAAAAGAACCTTGTCATGTAATTGTTTCTTCTACAAGTCAAAAGCCAAACCAAGCAGAGCAGTGGGGCATTAAAGAATTCCAGCACTGGGGCTGGAGAGATGGCTCAGAGGTTAAGGCACTTGCCTCCAGTGCCTAAGGCCCTGGGTTCAATTCCCCAGGGCCCACATAAGCTAGGTGGTACCCTGGTTCTCTGTCTCTGTCTCTGTCTCTCTCTCTCTCCTTGAAAATGAATAAATAAAATATATATATAAAAAAAAAGAATTCCAGCACTAAGCTGGAGGCAGAGGTAGTAGGATCACCATGAGTTCAAGGCCACCCTGAGTCTACATAGTGAATTCCAGGTCAGCCTGGGCTAGCTTTTTGGCTGGTTTTGGTCAGCAGGAAGCCAGGAAGTAAGCTGTGGAAGGTGGAAGGGAAGTGAGGTCAGGATACTCCTCCTTCCTGTGAACTCACCAGGAACTAGGTACAACAGCCAGCAAAGTTGTTAGGAACCTGCTCCTCAGAGGCTCCTGTTTCTCCTGGGCTTCCAGCATTCAGGCCGTCCCATACTACTGCAAATAGCCTTTTTCTTCAAATAGCCTCTTTCTTAAGAGTTGACATAGACCCCTGTTAAAGTAAAAGGTTCTTACTAGGTGAAATACAGGACTCTAAAACAACACTGGAATTCCTTAAGTAAAAATATGGTGAAGTAGAAAATATTAACTGAAGGTAATAGTGATGAGTATTCTTGACTAGCAATGAAATGAAAAACTTTACTCACATTCTGCTAGCTTATGTGATATGCATTTAACAATTTTCCTGGAATAGTTTAACTGTGGATGTGCCTTGCTTAGAAATTCATGTCTTTGGAAAGGAATGACGGAATCACAAGGGGAGGATCTTCCTCACTAAGAAATAAATTAGACCCCTGTCAGGCTTCCCAGCTCCCCCCCCCCCACTCTTCACCACATTGAGGATAGAGTCTTGTATATCCGCTAAGCACATGCTCTACCCCAAGGCCACATCCCCAGCCCTCCTTTCTTCTTACAGCATCCTGGCACTCCAAGCTGCAGGTACAGTCTAGTCTCAGACCACTGCCATTGCCACGTGACGTTTGTCTAATTCATTATCAAATTTACATGTGCTCTGGACTGACAATCTTCACAATGTGACACACATATCCACAAGGTGGCATGAGGTAATTTTTGATGTTACATGGATGAACATCTTCCACTTCAACATATATGTATGTAGAAAAACACAACCAGCAAATAAAACCTGTGATTTCATAAATATCACTGCTCAACTACTATGCAACCATAGTCTTAGCTTGAAAAGCTAGTTTATTTGAAGAAAATATTATGACAACAACAGAATAACTGATGAAAGGTTATGACAAAAAATCTTATAGGTGGCTTTTGAATGACAAGCATAGAAACACCTTGCTAAAATGGAACAGGTAATTCAACAGCTTGCTCCAAAGCGTTTCACTTATTTGTAAACTGCTGCAGATAAGCCTGGTGTTTTTGTGCCTCCACTTGGAGGTACTGAAGGAGGAGAAATAGATAGGTATCCCAGGAGGGCTGGGGTGTTTAGCTCAGCAACACCAGGAAGCAAGGGCTTCAATAATCAATCACCCTGGCAGCTGATTGCGCTGGAAAGAGTCTGGGAGCAGGAGCAGGGGAGGAGCCCATGGCACAGGAAGAGGCAGCTCTGGCACTGCCCATATACCTAGCCATGGGTACCTCACTCTCTTTTACCATCAAAAGGAGCTAAAACCTGTGCTAGAACATATTTCTCTCAATAGAGCCAAATGCAGGATTCTACCTGGCAAGCAGTTGATATTCACAGGGCCTGGAACAAACTCTGTGAGGGTGTCCTCTACAGGTAGAAGGTGGCCTCACCAAACCTTCAACTTAACTGCTCCCATGCTTAGGAAGCTGTGGGAGTCTTTCACATCCTTGCATGAACTCTTATACTGTATGACAGAGGAGAAATAAGGCCAATCAATTTAACCATTTACCAACCCATGCTGCCATTGCTCCCAAGGACCCACCTACTTCTCATCCTGCACACATGGCACTTCACTCCAAACAAATGTTGCTCAGGAAAGAGGAAAACCTCAGGAGGAACAAACCTATCATTTATATACAAGGAAGATTTTAATGATTGGGGGGAGGGGCTAGAAAGTTGAATTCATCTAGAATCCAACCTTTTGTTTTTTGAAGCAGGGTTTTGCTCTAGCCCAGGCTGATCTTGAACTCCTGGTGATCCTCCTACCTCTACCTCCTGAGTCCTGGGATTAAAGGTCTGTGTGTGTGAGAGAGAGGGGGGCACTCATAGAGTGAGAGGGAATAGGCATGCCAGGGCCTCCAGCCACTGTAAATGAATTCCAGACGCATATGCCACCTTGTACATCTGACTTTATGTGGGTACAGGGGAATTGAACTCTGGTTCTTGTGCTTTGCAGACAAACACCTTAACTGCTAAGCCATCTCTCCAGGCCTCAACTTTTTTAAAAGCAGGGTCTCACGCTAGCCCAAGCTGACCTGGAACTTGCTCTGTAGTCCAAGTTGGCCTTGAACTCAGGGCAATTCTCTTACCTCAACCTCTTGAGTGCTAAGAGTAAATGCATGCACCACCACATCCAGCTCAAAGAACTCTTAAAATATATTTCTTTATGATTCATCACTAGTAAATGCTTGACTTGTATATCTATTTTATATACTTATATTACTAGGGTCACTTAAAAATGTCTCAGGTGAAAAGGTGTCGCAAGTGGAGAAAGTTTAAGAGGCTGTACTCTAGAAGACAGAACAATCCTACATGTGGACACTCCTAGAAGGCCAGTAACATGCCCTTCTCAGTAACCGACAGGACAAGTAGACAGAAAACCAGCAAGCATATTCAAAGCTGGAGAAGTCTTGGCCTACATGGATGTGCATCCTTCCCAAGAGCACACAGAACATTCACCAAGACAAAGCATACCCTGAGTGGTATAACCCATGTAGAGTGTGCTCTCTGCACACAGCTGAATCTAGAAACCAGCAACAAAAATAGACCAGGAACTCCCCTCCAGATACTCTAAAACCAAACAATATACTTCTAATAACTCATGGGTCAAAGAAATAGTCACCTATCAAAATTTATGGGATACACGTATGGCTTTGAGGGAAATTTATAATTTTCCAAAGCAAATATATATTAAAAAAAGCCTTAAGGATCAAATATCTAAGCCTTTGTTTAGGAGTTAAAAAAAAAAGAAAAGCAAATTAAAACCCAAGTAGAAGAAAATAACAATGTTTGTAAATCAATCCAAAAATAAGTACATTAAAATAGTGAAAAATCACTAAGAAAGGGGGGGGCAAGTTATTAAAATAACACCAGCACAACTGAAAAATCACTGGCAAGACTGAACCAGGAGGGAGAAAAAGACATATAATTTACCAATATCAGAAACGAATGAGAGACATCATTCAGATTCTGGAAACATTAAAGGGATAATAAGAGAATATTTTTTTGTTTGTTTTTTGTTTTTCGAGGTAGGGTCTCGCTCTAGTCCAGGCTGACCAGGAATTCACTATGTAGTCTCAGGGTGGCCTTGAACTCACGGTGATCCTCCTACCTCTGCTTCCTGAGTGCTGGGATTAAAGGCGTGCACCACCATGCCCGGCTTAATGAGAGAGTATTATAAAAAATGTTTATGCTAGTAAATTTGACAACATATATGAAAACTTAGAAAGGAAGGAAAGTAGGAAGAAAGGGAACAAGGGAGGGAGGGAGGAAGGAAGGGAGAAGGTAAGAACTACGAGAGGGAAGGAAAATCTAAATAGCTTTATATCTATGTTGTCTGTTTTGGATAGAGAAGTAGCTTTACTTGGTTATCCCCATTCCTTTTTAAAAATAATCCAGTACACCTTAATCAGCAGAGATACTGAACAAAATGACAGAGATATTGAGCAAAGCCTTGACAAAACAAGGCTTATATATTTGATCCTTAAGGCTTGAATTTTTTTATATTAGAAGAAGCATTCAGAGTTAATTTTATTTTTTAATTTTTTTTTGGTTTTATGAGGTAGGGTCTCGCTCTAGTCCAGGCTGACCTGGAATTCACTCTGTAGTCTCAGGGTGGCCTTGAACTCATGACGATCCTCTCACCTCTGCCTCCCGAGTGCTGGGATTAAAGGAGTGCGCCACCATGCCCAGCTCAGAGTAAGTTTTAAAAGCTGGCTGTATGGAAGGGAACGATCAGACGTAGCTAGCTGTCCTAAATCAGACAAGAGACCTCCATATTTATGTAGGATACTGCCTTCTGTAGACAAAGGCATCTTCTCATTTGTCCACACAGTTGGTTCCCGAAGCTTCCATTTTAACCATAAAAAAACTCCAGGCCAAAATGGATACATCAGTTCATTCTACCAAACATGTAGGGGGAAAAAATCTAATCTAATAAAAATTCAAAGATCAAAGAGAAAACATTTCTCAACGTCTACTTTTTCCCTTCCTCCTTCCTTTTTTCTTTTGTGCTAGGGCAGCCCTTGGTTTTTTGAGACAGGATGTTACAGGTATGTGCTGCCAAACCTGGCTACTCAATTTGCTTGATGAGGCAAGAATTACACTTGGATATGAACTAGACAAAGCCATGACAAATGAAAGTAATCATGAATCAAAGACTCAATGTTGGGCCCCAGCCTAACTTTATAACCTTGAGCTAAATTTTAGAATATGGAATAAAGCTGGGCATGGTGGCACACGCCTTTAATCCCAGCACGCCTTTAATCCCAGGAGGCAAAAGTAATAGCTGATAAGCCTTGTTCCTGCTTGCTGAGTTTCATTTTACTGGCAATAACCCTGCCTCCTGAAAATGAACAAACTTCCCTGTTGAATGGCTGTAAAACAATGCACCCTAAGGAGGTGTACTTTGCTCTGCTGTACTCTGCTGACTGGCTCCCGCCAAAAAGTTTGAATCTTGTTGCTTGAGAGAAATAGGCTGAACAATGCAACCTCGGGTTATAAAAGGGCTTTGAGTGCTCAAATAAAATGAGATTTGCCCGACATTTCTCCAGGTCGCGTGTGTATGTCCGACCGTACACCTCACCTTTCCCCAATGGAGCCCTTTCTCCTGCTGGCAGGTGAGACTTGGGCTAACCGCAGGGGGCCAGGGGACCACGACCCCCCCAACATCATAAAGTTATAAAACTCCTTCGTGAAATACTAATAGTCTATGTTATATTATATATATAAAATATATGTTACATTATATATAATTATATTATATTATATATATAATAATAATTATATAATGTTATATTATATATATATATAAAACATACACACATACCAGAATACACACACACTTAAGAATTTTAAGAAGGAAGAAAATTCTGACACATAACATAGATAAACCTTGAGGACATTAAGCTAAGTGAAATAAGTCATACACTAAAAGACAAATACCATGATCTCACTCATGTGAGGTTCCTGGAATAGTCAAATCCAGCCACAGAAAGTAGAAGGATGGCAGCCAGAACAAGGGAGGAGAGGGGAATGGGACATTGTAATTTAATGGGTATTAGTTTCCATTTACACGATGAAGAGTTCTGAAGATGGATGGTGGTCTAAGCGACCATGTACTTAAATCATAAAATCACCTCAATGAACACACAAAACCACATCACAGAATTCAACTCCCAACTCACGATCAAAACAAACACCTGGAAGTCTACTGGAAGGTAGACTAAGATCTGAATGGAGCAAAAGATCTGAAAAGACACCTCACTGAGGGGGGAAGGCCAAATCTCAGACAGTCCATAACTGGACAGGAAGAGTAAGTAAGGCACATGTGTGTGCCATGAGCAGAGCTGAGCTGAGCCTACTTGGGAGTAAGCAGGAAACTGAAAAAGTATGAAGAAACTCTAAGGTGATAAATGCTCTTGTTTGGGATGATGTCTACACAGACACACACTCTTATCAAACACAATGAACTGTGTACATTCATTAATCACATATAATGGGGGCCTGTTATCCAAATTATACTCTCAAAATTGATTTTTTAAAAAATAGTTGGTGGCTGGGGAGATGGCTCAGCAGATAAAAGCCCTTGCTTCAAGCCTGAATGTCTGAGTTTGGACGATGAGATCCCACATAAAAGCCAAGTTGGGCTTCTGTAATCACAGCACACTGCTGACAAGGCGGGAGGTGGAGACAAGAGAATGTTCCAAAAGCTCTCAGGTCAGGTAGCCTGGAGAATGCAGCATGGAGAACTGTTGGTATTGCTTAAGGCACGGAGGACAAAGGGTTAAGAGGGTGTTGAATGAGGTCAGAAACCCCAGTGGCTAACCCCAATAGGCGTTTCCCTATCTCCGCCCTCAACTTTGAGACCCCCAACCCCCCAAAAGCATGCCACATAGACCCAGGTTTGCACCCCGGCTGTGCCTAGAAGGTGGCAGTTTCGCTACCATCACCATCTAATACGTGCCCAAACTCACGTCCACATGCAAAGCAGTGATTCACAGGTTGCTGATTTCTGCCAATCCTTGTTGCCCATTTCTTTCCCTCCCTCCTCAATTTCTATTTAAACCCACAATAC